>VUJU01000851.1:7952-78389 GCA_009835225.1 Aphis craccivora
ACACGTTTGCGCCGGGAGTCGGGATGTCGTGCGCGTGAATCGAACACTCCTAACCAGGTATAATAATATATATTATAGATATAGTATTATGTAGACGAAACATAATTTTATATCATATTATTATATAACCCGTGACGGGCACACATATACCTATATAATGTGTATATAAATATTGTAATGCGTGTTTAGACTATATGTATAGGTCTAGAAGTGTAGGTTAACTTCTAGACTGTATCTATATATGTACAAACATGCATTACCGTAGTTACACAATACACGATGGAAAAAATATTTACCAAATAATGTTATAGTTTGTTATAGTTAGAGAGAAGTGTATATAGTTAAACCTAACTAAGTTGTAGCATGTCTGAATAGAGTTGTATTAATAATATTAAATAGGTAGGTACCTAGTTATGCTGCAGTCAAGTACCTATGTGGCTATGTATAATACTATAAGAATTAAATTGACGTTATTGTATAGATGAACAATTAAATTATGTTTATAAACAAAAAAAACTGTTATATACCTTGTTACACACTACATGTATAATTTTGTAAAAGCCGACTGGCGTTAATTCCAATAACTAAATAAATAAATAAACTATTATAGTTTGAATACCTAAATAATATTTTATTATATTAGCTGCTAGCTTGAAACTATACGGATAAGTACGGATGCTATACAGTATACAGTATATACTTACTTGTAAACAGATTATTCAACTAGGATAGAAAGTATAGTTACCTTTTTATGGTAATAACATACAATACTACAATATGCATTTTTGTGTCTTATATTAGACATGGGTTATATATTATTATAATATAATATAGGTACTAAATGTGCCCAAATTACTAATTATGAGCCTAAATAAATTGTTTGTCACATCAACGCCACTCTAAGTGGGATTTTTTTAGTTGAATATTTATAATGTACTATGTATATATACTATACACTATATTGTCTGTCTTCTGTGCATCTTATAATCTATTTCAAAATATTAAAATAATCAAATTGGTCATATAAACCTCTTAAATCATATAAGTAATTTTTTAAAGCTATTCTCATGGTTCCTTAGACTTTCTACTTAACTGTAATAATATAGCCCATAATTATTAATTAATAATATTCAAACTAGTATCTATATTCTACATATACGTATATAATACATTATACGGACTAATATAATAATGTACACTGATGAGTTTAATAACACGTATGTTGTTGTTAAACGTAGTAAATATATAATATATTATAATTTATTCTAAGAATAGAATTAATATATAATTAATAAGTGAGAACTTATTAATTATATACAAATGTTTATAGGATATTGTAACAGTGTTTCAATATTAGACGTTTGTATAAGTGTATAGGTAACTATAACAAAATAATCGAAGTCGGACCACCACTGCCCACTTGTATAATATAGTATTTAATAATATAATATATAATATAGTTTTGCGAGAGTGTAGAGTCCTTTTGGTGGAACATAATTTTTTAGATATTATCCTATAAAACAAGGTCGGAAAACATCAAAAAGAACAATATTATTTATCTTTTTACTGAATACAATAGAAAATAATCGAATCGATGTTGTTGTGTAATAAAACTATTAAATAATTCCTTGAAAAATAATTAAGTATAGATGTTCAGATAAATTAAAATATGTGTTTTATAGTTTAAACCTTCATCGAATCGTTTCAAATATTCAAATAATATTGATTGTTGTTATTTTAAAATTCGAAAGTTAGGTAGGTATTCATTTTCCTACCATCTCATTTTGAAATTAAATCAAATAATTAGGTAAAGTCAGACGTATATATTATACACAAATACGAAATACGTATCAGCACGTTCATCTTTTTTCTGTTATTAAAAAAAACGTTTAAATACATAATAAATAATATAAAAATAACATATTGTATAATGGAAAGATATTCACTTAGGGAAAACTCTTAAGGACAGAAATAAGTATTAATTTTGTATTAAAAATTTTTCTTAACTTTTTTTTAAATATTTATGATGTTAATACTTAATATTACGCCAATAATTATAAAAAAAATATAAAAATGTGTATATGTAAATAGGTATTTATTTACAATTTATATTAGTTATATAATATCATATAATTCATAATATACTTACATAGATTGTTAGATATAACTAATAATTTTAAGTGTCTATATTTAAGTATCTCTAAGGCCACTGGAAATAAATTTCAGCAGACCGTCATAGAAATATAAATAATACCTACGTTATTATATAGGTTACAACAATATATAAAAAATATATTCCATATTTCCATGGTCTGCATGATTTAATATTTATGCGCGTATAGTGCATAAAGGTAGTTAGGTAATTCGGATTCGCAGCTGTAACCAATGTAGAGAAGAAAAAAAAAGATTAAATCACGTTTTTAAACGCACATTAAAACACCTATTATATCATTAGACTCGTATAATTGCTGCAGTAGACTTATTATTGTTTACATTTCGGTTTCAATGAGAACTGCGTGACCACAATAGGTATACATATATAATAATATATTATAGTATAGTATCTAATATTATGATACGCGTAATGGGGTAATCTTCGAAAAATGAAGGTCATAAGCCAGTGCTTATATACCTACGATGTATTGATATGCAATATGAAAGCGTTGCCTTCAGTTTTAAGATATCAGACAATATGATCTATGATCTAAACAATCTAAGTCTATCAGCTAACCTACTCTATGGACATGATTTTAAAACGGTAATTATTGTATTTATTAGGTACCTACCAATAACCCGTTGCTCTCGTTCTCGTGCGACCATTACTTGAGCTTGGGTCAAGTGCCTACAATAGGTATATGATCGTAAAGCCTTCGGGGCTCTACAGTACAATATTATTATGGCCTATCCACTTTCACTGTATAGTATAAGACCAAGCGATAGTTATAACACGAAATAAGAATTAAATATACTTCACGCTCATATTTATTAAGTGTTAAGTTGTTAGGTAATATTTTCATCACTTGCAGTGAGTTGCAAACCATATCAGTAAATTATATATTTTCACCCGTTTACAACTAAAAGTTAATGTAGTATAATTATGTATTATCAATAGTCGATGATTTTGGTTCAGACACTGCACTATAATATTATATGCTATTTATATGCACTATAACTATAACTAGGTAACCATAATTTAATCCGCGTATATGTAATATTATACAATATAAATATTGAATATTAATTATTATTGTAAAAATATTGTCAAGTAGATATACGTTATAGTGAATAGACAATAGACGTAATATGGTCATAATATGTACATAATACGATCTACGGACTACGGATGCATAGTCTCTTGTCCAAGAATGGTAAGGAAATCTCTGTGTAAAATAAACAACATAGGTAATAAAAATACACTATTGCATATTAATATTACTGTTAAAATAAAATTGAATTATTTGACGTTTTTACTTCTTTTACTGCTTTTACTCTATTCTTTATTAAAGTTTTATTGGTTTTTATCATATTTTTTGTATAAAAACAGTCGATATCCCTATTTTTAGAATATATTTCTTTTCAATTTTCATAGGTCTAGTTTAATAGGTCTATAAATTATTATTCTCGGGTGATGCCTGATTTCATTAAGTATATTTATCTTTTTTTACGACTCGTTTACGTGCCTACGTAAACTATATACAAAAAAAGTCTACCAAAACTCAAGAGAACTTATTATAAGTACTGGAAAATCGTTTACGTCACACGTTCAACTAATATATGCATATAGAAATATATAACTCAAACATAGCCGAATTACCAACATTGTATTTGTATCACTTGATTATAGTCGATTCAATTACAATACGTATATCTTGTCGAAATGTTTAGGGTAAACCGTACTATTATCTTGCATAAGATTTTGAAAGTCACAAATCACAATATTAATCCAAATTGGGAATGAGATTTCATTGTTATATTGTCATTGTTACGCTGTACGTCTGTACACAAACAACAGCAGTCATTTCTTAGGTTAAAAATTATTAAGTATTATGCGCCTCGAACGAGTATCGCCGCTGCAGTTCCCAAGTATGACCCTCTCCATATCAATACCCACCGAAATAAATTATGGCCAAAATGATTTACTCGAGGATTAGAAAACGAGTTAGGAATGTTTATATATATATTATATGCATTATTGTCATTATTAGTTAACGGGTTGCAGCTTGTGTAAATTGAAAATTGTATACGCATAACTGCATAAGTAGGTACCTATCATGTTTAGTATAATAATTTTTAGTTCTGTAATGTGATTATATTACATTAAAAATGGTATTTATTATTTTATATTAGTGATATAAATGATATAATTATCATAATTATCTTATTACTCACTTGAGCCAATAATATTGTTTATATAATTAAAGAAATAAAAACGCATCGTATTATCTTATTTTTTAAATTGCAGAATTTTATTGATAAAAATAATTTATTTCCAATGGTAATATAAAAGAAAACATAATTTAATTGACAACTGAGTGCAATTATTAAAACACATATTTTTATAACTTTAATAAGTTTTCCACTACTGCCGGCGACGGTTGAAAATGTGGTTGTATTGTTGATCCATTAGCCATCATAATAATTTCAGCTATCTGATAATAAACACGAATGTAATAAGAACACTTTAATATTATATAATTGTTAATAATAATCATATGAATTTCGAATAATGTAAATACTCAAAAAAATAGCTTACTAGTACACTTGGTGGAGTGGCCAAAGTACTGATTACTGCGTTAGCAACATCTTTAGTTTTAAGTGCGTTATTTAGTTGAACTGATGAATTTGGTTCTTTAGTATGTTCAAGAACATTTAATAAAAGGTCTGTCGAAACTGCTCCTGGACTTATGCTCTTAAAATATTAAAAATTAAAAAACAATAATGTTTATAAATAAGCATGACTTGATTATTAAACTTATTACATAGTTAGTAATTAGTATACCTACAGAAACTTTGATTTTTGAGCCTACTAACTGTATTTCATGACGAAGTCCCTCACATAAGACTCTGACTGCGTGTTTTGTAGCATTGTACATTTTCATTGAAAAGTATGGTGTTACATTATGACCAGCAGTACTGTATAGGTTAGGTATACAATTAATATAAAATAATATATAAGTAATGATTTAGTAATTATAATCTCTTTAGCTTAGAATATTAGTATTTAAGTATTCTGTCCACGTATAATCACAAGTTATTAATTGATCATAATAAATTATAATTTTTAACATAATACCTGCTCACTTGAATAATATGACCATCGATTTTATTTCTCGTCATTGATTGAAAAGCTTCCCTTGAGCACACATTTAATGCCATAACATTTAAATTCATCATATCTTGCCAATCTTTCAGTTTTCCATCTTATTAAATCAATGAATAATTAAAAAGTATAATAAAAAGAAATTAAGTAAATATAATTATTTTTTTCTCACTCAGAAGGCTTGATACTTTTAAGATTCCGGCATTATTAATTAAGATACTAACACCTCCTAGTGTAGAATCGACCCAAGAAAATACATTTTTCACGGCTTGTTCGTCTGTCACGTCGCAAACTTTTATATGTACTTTTCCGTAATCATTCCCTTTTCCATTTAGCGATTCTGCTAATTCCTTGAATAATTGTTACAAAATTAATTTTACAACATTTCTACTATTTTTAAGGTTTGTAAAACAATAATAAATATTAAATATTTAAATATTTATGATATATCAGTTTTCAATAAAATTTTAATGAAATAATAATTTAACTTTAAAATGATTTTTTACAGTAGGATTTTTATCCAGAATAGTAAACACTTTTGAAATTCATCTTTAGTCATTAGTCATAACTCATAATCAAGGTTAGACATTTACTTATTTATTTTTTTGGCTTAACTAAAAACTTTAAAATCTAGTAGAGTAAAATTAATTAAGTAATTAATAATAAAGTGATTTAGTAAAGATATACTGTGGTTATTAGATTATATAAAAATAAATTGCGTACATATTATCATACATAATCCACTTTCATCTTATTAATTATAAATTATTTAAAAAGATTTAAGTTTGTGAGTATATAAATAGTATATAACCTTAAGTTTAACTTCTCTTCTAGCGAGCGCTACAACATGAACGCCGTATTGAACCAACTTGACAACGATTGCCTCACCGATTCCAGCACTGGCACCAGTTACTATCGCTATTTTTCCTTTCCACTGTTCCATAACTAAAACACTTTTTAACAAATGACATAAAAACACAACGAATACAAATACAATAAAGCCGAGGTAATACGAAATTTTTATTTTATAATATAATATAGGTAGGTGTAGATAATTATTATATGCATATTATATCGAAACTATAACTAACATAAAAAGTTAAATATAAGTAGGTATTATTAGTTTATTAATTTGCTTAAGAGGATGCCACGCCCGCACGTGTTGTCTCCGTCTTACATGCATACAACATAACAAATTTTGGTAGCGGTGTCGTATGCTATCTACACAATAAATGTTATCTACAAATTTCTATTTACGTATATATGTTGACTTCTGCCTGCCAATATCATAGTTTTAGTGACTTTCATATCATGTGCCGAATACAGGGGCGCATTGGGAAAATTTGCGCTTCTGGGAAACATTTTTTTGCCGCCCCCATCCCCTCAAAAAGAAAATGAAAAAATAATTATATAGGTATGTAAATTTATATTAGAAATCATTCAAAATATTTTTTTAGGTTCATTTTTTATGCCATTTTCAGTATTTATGATTTCCAATGCATTTAATCTTTCCTCTTTTATATTTGATTTTAAATATGATTTTACTAATTTTAGAGCTGAAAAAACCAATCAGTGTTTGGTAAGTACCTACCTAAAATTATAAATTTTAAACTACAAATATACTATATGTGGACATTATTCATTTTTATTATTATTGTTTTTTAATAAATATATACAAAAACTGTCGCACTAGTAAATCTGTCGCTGGGGACAATTGCCCCCTTTGCCCACCCCCTTAAATGCGACACTGACCCAATACCATACCAACTCTACTATCTGACATAAACTTAGGATAAATAGTATTTGTAGATAGCATACGACACTAGTATTTATTGCGTAGATAGCATACGACACCGCTACCCAAATTTTCGTTCAACGGGATCAATTTATACAATCATCTTTAAAATTAGAGTCAGTTTATGTATTATTAAACTTAAATTTAATAAATAATATTATTATCTAAGGTATTTCATAGTCCTTGTATTGATTATTAAGTGAGTTACGTGCATAAGCATTTTAAAGTTTTAATACCTTACATAACTGTAACTCAATTAAAAAATAAAATAAGATGCTCCAGAGCAGTGGTCTCAAACATGTAGCCCGCAATGAATATTGATTTCTTTAAAAATTTTGATTTTGATTTTGTTTATTTTAATACAAATGAGTAAAAAAAAGTGTTTTGCCCGCTAACCTTTGACGTAAATAGGTATATATGACCCGTTGGTAATTTGAGTTTGAGACCACTGCTCTATAGGTTAGGTCTTTATCTCATTATAGAGGCTAGATAATGTTATTACTTTAAAATTCAATAATAACTAATAAATAAATTGAATCTAATATTAAATCCAAATGCTTAAAATTTGATTCCGCTGAACTAACATTTGCTATATACTGTACGTATATATTGTATAAGACTGTGAAAACATATTATATTGTGGCCATGTGGGTGTGGCATCCTCATCCTCATGCGATATTATAAATTTAAACCAATAAAATTACAACAATGTTTTATAGAGGATTTAGATAATTTCCCGTAAATCAAGTACCTACAGGCAACAAATTACCTAACCTAAGTTATATTTATATATAATATTTTACATGTTTTTATGCTAAAGTTGCAGTAATCCTATAGGCTATAGCTTAATCTTAGCCTTAGGACTGGATCACGTGGATGATACGCAACCGATCCGCAACATCTATGATTAATAATATTTAAAACGCGTTATCGGGGCCAGACTAGACCGATTTTCGGAATCGTATAAAACCGTCCGCGAACCGAAAAAACACATAGTGTAATCTGGGCCTAAGTATAGTTATTTAATTTAATCGACTATAACATTCTCACATTTCTCATTCTAATCGGCTGTATACAACTAAAGTAATATATTTATACTTACTAAAAATATAATATGGCGAAACATTTCTATGTTAGGTTAGAAACATCGAAGGATGTTGATAACTTCACATTAAAAATGAATTTTGTTGAGTAAATAGTGAACATTCTTGCAATTTTTAAAATAAACTCATATTATTGATAAAAATCAAAAAGGTTTATAAAATCAATAATTTTTTGTATGAGAGCACTCCTCCCACAATAAATGTTTGGTTTTATTTTAAAATAATTAACGGATTAGTTGATAATTCAAAATTGAAAAATAATAAAGAGATAAATGTATCACCAAAAATGTACATTAATATTTTCTAGATGTTATAGGTTATGTTATACCTGCATTATTTCCAAATACTTAGCTCTGTATTGTATGTTATTTATACACATTTGAACACAATTCACAAATATTTTAATTTTTTTATAAGTGGCCGAGATTTAAATATTGTCTTAGCCTAGCCCAAGTTGGGTGTTCCCAACGTAAAATATAGACTCTTATTTTTTTTTTATAATTCAAAACGAATGATTGGTAGATACTTGAAATTATTATAAAATATACGTAAGCTAAAGCTGTTATAAAAAATATAGTAAAATGATTATTTTTACATGGTACGACATGATGTATAGCTTTTACGAATTACAACTACGTGACAAGAACTAAAAATCCTAATCGTTAAAACGTGTTATTATAAGAAATTTAGAAATCACAAAAATAGACAACTTGCCGTTCAAATGCCAAACAGAAAAAAGAATTAAACATTGTGTTCCTATAATTATTTATATTTTAAATTTAATCACCTGCCTATTGCATGTTGTATGTATTATATTAACTGATCCCGTAAGACATTTCCTTTGAAAAATTAAATTCCTGATGTGAATTTACCCCTCCTCAAACTCCGATGAATGAAAAGCACATACTTTTATGTCAAAATATATTTTATTATTTGCATTTTAGAGTATGTATGCTAGTTTTTAAAATGAAATCCGATCAAGAAATAACATTTTTTATTTTTACTCCTTTTACACTTTTTAACCCTCTTATTGGATGAATTTTGAAAAAAATCTTTTTTTGGGAATCTCTACAGTCTACGTCATAAAACGAAACTACTGATCAAATTTTATACTCATAGCTTTTAGTGGTTACAGCTGAGCGATAATGAATTAGTGAGTCAAGATCTTATTTTATATACGTACGTATATATTACGTAGAGTCGCAGAAGATAAGCTGTTTCCGTGCACTTCGTTGATTGTAAAAAATACATTTAAATTTGGTTGCCTAATGTTTACATTTAATCTGACGCATCTGGTGTCTAGATAAATAGTATTTTTAGTTTTTTATTTGGAGTATAGATGATATTTCCCGACTAATTTCTTATAGTAATCAATCATTATCGGGTTGAAGAGGTAACATAAATTAACAAAAAAATTGTATTTATTACAAGTTGAATTATTTGTTGTTGCCCTTGAAAGAAAAAATCATAAATGTACCTCCTTTTAGACGTCACTCAATAAGAAATCAAAGCCTTTTTAAGTGTAAATTGCTAGTAATAATAATTAAAAATTTTAATTATTTGCTTCTCTATTATCTATGAAATTGCTAGTAAGAAACCAATAAACTATTTCTAAGGAGTTTAGTATAGGCAATTTTCAAACTTCGTATGTACAGTAATCATTTTTGTTAATCTTATTGTCTATAGACTATTGAATATTGATGACATAGTAATGTGGTTAAAACCTCTGAAAACATAAAAAATGATTTTAATTTATTAACGTTTACTTTAGATCAATCAGGCTACATTTTAAGTATTGAACATTTTAAATTTCATAGATTTTGAGAGCTGTTTCCTTTTCATACAATCAAACTTTAAGACGAGCACTATATAATTTCAAATGTCGGAATATCCAACTTATTCGATGTCGCTATGACAGATTAACCATTATACTATGTTGTTTAGAACTTTGTCTTCCATTGAGTTTTTAACATACTGTAAGGTTTTGAGCTGTTTAAAGAGATATGAAAATAACTAAAAGGCTTTTTCGGTGCCGGTCCTTACCAGCTCAACTGTAGTGAAAGTATAAGGGCTAGCTTAAGACCCCATAGTGGAACTCGTAGACTCAAATTTGACACTACAAGCTTTTTCGACTCTTACCACTACAAGGTGGATCCTCTTGAAAGGAAAATCTGCTATACCTAAAGTGAAAACGAAAAATAAAGTATCGTATTGATATCGTAAATAATATTCTATTTAATATAATAGATTACATAATTCCATGTAAAGGGCTGCCGAATAAGAATTATAGGCCATAGATGAAACTTTTAAATTAATAATAACTCAAGGTTAGGTAAAGTAAAACCGAACATAAACCAAATATTGTTTATAATACAAATGATATTATCGTTTACATATCTGTCTCTAAGTAAAATTAGTTCAGAAGCTATGAAACCTTTTGAAGTTAGGAAAGGACAGGAAGTGTTCGGAAGGACAATTTTCCTAGCTTTTCGAATATCTTGGTTCAGTGCTTTGCCACTTTCCGGAACACTGTCAAAAAATTAAAAACGATGCATTATTGTAGTATGGAAGTACTGAAAATAATCATCTAGATAGTAGATTTGTCTCGATACTATGGCCTATAATCCATAGATCAGAAAGATGATAGTATTTCAGTATTTTAATGCTATAGGCGAATTTCATGATGCTGAATTGTGGTTAGGTACCTACTTACTACTTAGGTTAGGTACGTTATAAAATAATTGGCGTCTGACATCTATTTACGGCTTTGGATACTATTCAAAGCCGTGCGTGTATATATATATTGTATAACCGAGCGATGAGCATATCAACTATCAAGGTTTAAAGATAATATTATCTAAATAATGTTTTTATCACAAAAAAACAGTCACCAATAATGTAGCTTTGGTCATCCACGCCGTGATTAGCCCCGCCGCCACGGCCCGACTTCACACTATCATAACATTCATAACGTAACAGTGTAACACGTTGTTATTTAAACTTTTAAAATTTGCTCTTATTCAATTACCGACTATGTGTTTTATATTATTTATTAATTAATATTATTTTAGTATAATAAAATAGTTAATAACAACCAAAGTAAATTTGTATTCTAGTTAATTTATCAGTTAAGTTATAAAGTTTTGCCAAATAGGTTTTTTTTCTTCATGATGTTATTTTATTATGTACGGTTTACCTACACCTATGTTTGTATAAAGTATTAGTTTAAACTACTGTACTATTATTGAATTGAAGAAAACATTTCTCAAAGACTATGGAGAAATTAAAACGACCATTAAACGAAGATGAGACGGAGAAGCAAGAGTTATCTTTGCCTCAAAAAAAATACTACAGGCAAAGAGCACATTCAAATCCCATTGCCGATCACGATTTTGATTAGTAAATATAATTCTGTTTTTCAAATAGAAATATTACATAATCATTACACTATTACAGTAATAATTAACAATATTTCTTTGAAACAGCCCAAGTTGCCCAGAGGCTTACGACTGGTCAACACTATACCCGGATATAAAAAATGAAAAATCCAACATTTACAACAAGCATGTTGAAATGTTGGACATTGGATGTGGTTATGGTGGTCTCTTAGGTATGTACTTATGTTTGATTAATTGAACCATTTATTCAATTTATATTAAATAATATTTTAGTTACTTTGTCGCCCATGTTTATGGATTCAATGATTCTCGGAATGGAAATAAGAGTAAAAGTATCTCAATATGTCATTGAAAGGATCAAAGCACTTAGAGCCAATCAACCCAATTGCTATGATAATATAGCATGTATAAGAACAAATGCAATAAAATACTTACCAAATTTCTTTAAAAAAGGCCAAGTTAGTTGATTGAATTCATAATTGTAGGGGTACTAAAACAGTTATTTTTTTAGATAAAAAAGATGTTTTTTCTTTATCCAGACCCCCATTTCAAAAAATCTAAACACAAGTGGAGAATCATCAATGATACTACATTATCTGAGTATGCTTATGTGTTGGCTGAAAAAGTATGATCTTACCAACAGTTTGCTTGAACTATTTTGTTTACTCGTTTTTTTTTCAGGCACTAGTGTATACAGTTACAGATGTTAAAGATTTGCACGAATGGATGGTTAAGCATTTCTCTGAACATGGTCTATTTAAACGTGTAGAAGATGACGACTTAGTAATTTTATATAGATAAAACTTGTAAGTTGTAACTATATAACTATTTAACTAAATTTTGTTTTTAGAAAGACGATCCTGTTGTTGATAAACTATACGAGAGTTCAGAAGAAGGTAAGAAGGTGACGAGAAATAACGGAGATAAGTTTTTAGCAGTTTTTATGAGAATTAAGGATCCAGATTTATAGTGTACAATATCATTTAACGAAAAATAAAATAGAGATTAAATCTTTATCTTTGTATCTATGATTTTAGAAGTACAAATTTTTTCTTTTTTTTTTTTCTAAATAGACATATCCTATAATTATTAACTTAATAGTATTATTTCCTTAGCAATGCAATTAATGTATCATTGTCTTAGAACATACAAGTTATAGTAAAAGGTAAATAGTTACTAGTGGGAGTTTGTGAACTGTATATTGTGTAAATAAAATAAACCATTTACATTGGTCAACCAGCTGTATACTTGCTGGCCAAGCCATAGCCTTAGGCCCCCAAGTTAGTTACTGAGATTCCTTTAACACGAATGAGTAAATACTCTTGAACGCACATATTTTTTTCATGACTATTGTTGTTTGTGCAAATAATGTTTCAATTAAAAATGAAAATAGATTTTTTTTTTAATTTTTGATAATACAATAATTGATGTAATAATACAATAGAAAACAGTAAAACTGAATTTGTTATGAAGTTAATTCACGTTTCATTTAACTATAATATTATATTATTACGATATTAATAGTTAATTATTCTGTCTTGTATTTTTTTAAGTATTACCAATCAATTATTTTATACTACACAGCGAAAGGCAGAATCCCATATTTTTTTTATAAAGTAGCATATAACATTGGAACATATTATATGCATGCTTAGAAAAAGTACAAATGTGTAAAAAGGTCCACTAGTTTTTTATTTCATTATTTGTTTAAAATTTAAACAATATCTAGGTACATTATATATTTTCATTTAAATCATTGCCCTTACAAAAAGATAATTTTAAAGAATAACAAAAATAATTCAAGATGTGTTTAATGATTATATTAAATATGGAAAATATTGATTTGATTAATCAAAAGACACATTAATGAATTGCAATTAATATAACTAATTTATTTAAACAATCATCACAAACTTATTGTCTTTTAAAATAAAAAATAGGTAAAAGGAAAAACAAATACTTGCCTTATTGATAAATAATAAAAGTAGCTATAATAGTACCTACTTTTATTCATATTTTTAAACATAAAAAATAATTAAAACTTCATATTTACAGTGAACAATAATTAAATTTAAATTATTGCTTGTACTTTCATATGTTTAATAATATTGAAACTATAACTCAAGATTCTTAAGATATCATTTTAAACTCTAGGTTATAATGAGATCAAAAAACGAAAGAATATAAATCATAGAATATAATCTACTATCTAATATATTTAATAAGGAAGTTCATTAAAAAAAAAACCTCATTTTCATAAACTAAAATTGAATAGCATTTTACCACATTTAAATTAAGTATTTGCAACTAACATTCTAAAAAACAATTAAGGTCAAAAATATGTATACTAAAAAAGAAGATATCAAATTAAGTTGAAAATATTTTTGATAATAATTTATGCAGTAGCCACTAGCCAGTAAAGGACATGACACTAAAAAAATGACCAGAATCACCAAAATACTGAATAGTGATAAATACTAGAATAAGTAGACAATAGATATGATATAATCAATGCTTGTTTTAGGAATCTCCAGTGGAAGAGAATATACTATTTGTTCACAAAATCTATATAAGGATCATAAGTAATTATTAGCAATATTTTTCAGTATAAATCTTCTGCATTTTATCAAATTTAACCACTGAAAAAACAATATATATAAATATAACCAATATATACCTTCATTTTGGTTGTTATAATATCATTTGCAGAATAATAAGTTTAAAATGTCATTTAAACAAATATAAAGAAATTATTATTCATGTTAATTTTTAAATTAATTAGATTGTAGTTTCAATAGTCTTGACTCTTCATTCAATATGTTATATACATAATGTACTTACTAGAACAAATAGGTGTATTGAATTTAACTGTCTCAAATATTATTTTAAAACTTTAATATGATAATCATTTAAATGTTAAATGAATGAAACAATAATTTCCATGTCTTCTACAAATTATTTGTTTTAATTTTTGATTATTATTTGGTAAATTAGTTTTTTTATTTATTAAGGTTTAATCATCTGATATAATCAGTATCTCAATAAAGTTAACTTTTTTTTTCAAAATTATTAAACAAAATTGAAGAACTGTTATTATTGCACATCATCAAGAAACATTAGAAACCAAAATTCATATGCTTTTAAGCATTGGCGGATATCCAGGGGGCTTATCCCCCCACTAAGCCACTAAGCCCCCTAAAATATGTTTGCAAAATTATAAAAATACTGTACCTGCAGTTCAGTCAAAAAAATTTAAGGTACATTTTTTTTTCAAATATATATCGTACATTTTATGTTGAGAACATTTTACTTATATTATTATATATATTATATTATACACCAGGCATGTCAAACTCAAAGTATCAGGTGGGCCAAATATATTGAAAAGTTTACTAATTGGGCCACACATAAAAATTTAGCGAAAAAATAAATATTTTGTACAAATTTTTCAATTTTATTCTTTATGTTTACGAGTACAGCAATTACAACTAAATTAAAAAATTAACCACTCTCTAAGAATCTGAAATAGTCTTTATACGACATTAATATATATATTTTTTTTTTTTTTTTGTACATTAATATTGGTAGCTGCGAGCCACAAAAAAATGAGCCGCGGGCCGCGTGTTTGACATGCCTGTTATACACCTATACAGCAGGGATATAGGTAGATCGATCGCAATAAAATTTAAATTAACCATTATCGGTCATTTGCATAGTAGTTATCAGATAATGAAAATTGCTATATTCTATTCTAGATATTTAGTATTTGCCATTTTCAGCTATTTCGATAGTGAAAATAGTTTATTATTTTATTTTTGAGCCATAATGTAAGACACACCCATTAAATTACTCCATATATAACAGGGGAGGCCAGTGAGAAGAGACTCGGGAGCCACCAAATGTATTAATAAATATGGAAGAGCCAAAATGTAAAAAAAAGGTCATATTATTATATAATACATAAATTCATATAAAAGAAATTTGTTTACACAAATGTTACGATAAGATGCGAGCCGCAAAAGTCTATGTGGTGAGCCACATGCAGCTTGCGAGACGCGGTTTAGCCACCCCTGATATATAAATAATACGTAACACATACATAGCAATTAGCACTGGTCATTGGTGATATGATTCCTCCAGAATGCTGGTTTTAAAATAAAATATTCATTACTGTTATTATCTAATTATTGATATTATGTTAATTGGCTTGTACGCATTGAATAATTTTGTAAATAATTTAAATAATTGTAGCCCCCCAACATTTTCAAAGGATATCCGCTTATGCTTTTAAGACAATATTACAACATAAAAATTAAAAACATAATTTGTGAACAAATAAATTTATAGTATGAGTGTACAATTATTTTATTTAAAAACTATTAAGATATTTGATTTTTCAATGAGTTGTTGTTAATTAGATATGGAACTATAAATTTTTATGTGTATATTGTAAAATATATATTTTACTTAAATATTTAAATAAAACAACCTTCTATAAAATGATGTTAACTTTGATTGTATTAAATAATTTCATATTTCATCACATTTGACTATCTACTATATAATATATCATAATGGCCTGGCCTATAGAGAAGATGAACACAGACTGGAGATCCTTCAGGGAAATCATGAGCAATAGCTTCAGATGATTCACCTCTATCCATGTATCTTACTCGAACTCCAACATTTAACGCTGTACTCAATGCAATAATATGAATATGATCACTTTCTTTGAACATCGGCTCTACTTCCTGAATAAAAAAGTATAACATAGTTAGTTTAAACTATTATTCTAAAATTAAGCAGTGCTTGAACCTTGAACTGAAAAACCAAGATAATAGAATACTTCTTATTTTTTAAAAATATTTCAACACACACCATAAAGATGTATTTTCAACAGAACACTTAATATTGGATATAACTCGTCCAGTTCATTTTGGCCATCTGCCAACATTACAAACTACCATTTTAGTTGGTATTACTTTACATAATAAGATAGTAATCATAACGTTCGCTGATGACCAAGATGAACTGAACGGGTTATTAGTACTAATTAAAACTTCATTTTTATCATCACTTATCATACATCAAATAAAAATATTTATTTATAAATGTATCTATTTTTTTTTCAAATTCAAATAATAGACAAAATTATAAGTTATAACATAATTTTACCTGATGACAAAACTCTACAACAGTTCGATCCCCTTCAATAAAATGTTTATAAAACTCAGCATCTTTTTGCAGTTGCCCTGAAGTTATCAAACGAAGATACACCACCACATAGTCTGAGTAACCTTGCATATTGAAAGTATCATATAATTTCTCATGTTGGCCTTCACCAATCAAATTTACCACTTCCATAAACTAAGATAAAAAAAAAAAAATGTTTAATAATTTGATTTTTAACAAAATAAATAATGAATACAAATTTACTGTATCATGAAAATCCTCCAATGTAAATTGAGTAAAACCACAAGAGATCAATTCATCTTTGCTTTTTATTGCACGTTCTTTAAAATGCTTATATTCTTCATTATGATCTAATAAATATTCGAAATATGCAAAAGCAAATGACCTAAAGAAGCAGTTACCATCTGGCCTTGCACGTCTCATGCACTTGTACTTTTTATTTAGATCTTGAATTTTAGTTAGGTACACTGGATCATTTATGTATTCAGTTTGAAGTGATGTTAATTCTTCTTTTTCACCAATTAACAATATAGAATCAGAAATCTATAAACAAAATTGTAAAATGAATACATATTTTATAGCAATAATATATTTAAAATAACAATTTACTAACCTCTTTTTCAATTTCTCGGTGTTGTTGAATTATTAACTCATCCTGTTCCAGACCTAAAAAAATATAATGTAATAATATTTTTGTTAAAAATAAACTTTGAAATATGTTAATAAAAATGAATAATTATACTTAAATTAAAATAATATCAAAGCACTCAATTTTTTATAATTGGGTATAAACACAGAAAATATTAGTTGAAAAGTTCAATCTGGAGAAAGTTGGATTAGGAGGTTCAAACTCAAATTTTTAATGTAGCATAAAAAGTTTGAAAATGCTGCAAACTATTCATTTATCAAAAAAATAATTTAAGATAATTAAAAATGGTAGCTGTAGCTCTGCTTTATTGTCAAGTGAATTATTTTAATGATTGATGTATGTGCCAAATGATTTCAATTATGAACTATTTAAAAAGTAATGTAGTAAATTTTCATAACTCAACTATTAATGTGGCAAATTGTATACATTTCCAATTATAAAAATATTTGAAAAATTCCTATGACTGATAAATATTGACAAAATTTTAACATCAAATGTTCATAATAAAAAATAAAGTTTGTAATTTAATAATTTTTTTAGCAATGAAAATAATATGATATGTAACAGCGTATTGGAAATACATTTTCAAAAATATTGATAAACATTCGGCCCAGCGCTTTCAACCATCACATAAAAACATGGATATCCCTCTACCGCAAAATCCGCAACTAAGGTACTGTAAAAGTCTTTATAGGGCCCTACTCCAACTGATCATTCCATGCCACTGCATAACACATATTGTTAATATTTTAATTCATGTTTCACGATGAATACCTATTGATTGTATGAAAATATTGATGAATAAAACATTTAGGACAAGTTTATTATCACTTTACTACCAAGTTATTACCATTCACCATGCCATTAAGTATTAATCTGTTATACTTGAGAGTGATGCATTTTTGTAACAAAACTTTAAATTATTATAATATTGTTTACAAATTATTTGGACCGCCATATAAATTAAATGCGTCGACCCCCTGGTCTATTGTATACTCATATAAAAAAAAAATGTAATGATGTACTTTCTTAATTTTTAAATTGCTGTAGGAGAAACTTAAAAGGATGTCATAATCATACCATTACCAACATATGTTGTCTCGTTAACGCATAACATACTAAAGGTTACGTATTTGGTAGTTCCAATTTTGTGTTGTTAAATTAAATATTATATAGAGTAATATATCTTAAAGATAAGAACATATACACGCTGTATAGCATATTATTAAGAGAACGTCATAAATGCAAGTGTTATATTTATCTAACTAATGTACAACAACAAAATACATTGTATGCTTTTATGTTTAGTTTTAGTCAATTTACCTACTATAAAATTTATAAGGAAGAATATTATCTAGAGCAGAGGTTCCCAACCTCAAAAAAATTGAGTTAAATATTTAATGAGTAGTTATGTGAAAAAGTTCAAAATTTATTATGAGGAGTAAATTTAGCAAAATATTTATCTTAAACATAGTGAAAGAAAAAAGTGTTAATATAGGCTTTAGGGCATCACATAGTCTTAAATTAATATTTTTCATTTTAAGATGGTTTATAAATAAGGCTATGAATTAGGAAAGTGCATTTTTTTTATAATTATGAAACGTAACTTTGTAAGTACATAATTTGAATTATGTAAAAACAAATCCATTCATGAAACTTTAATTTTGCATTTTTTTAGTTCATTTTAAGGTATTTTTAATTCAATTCCATCAATAAACATCTTTGAATACATTTTTTTGTTTTACATAATTTAAAAAAAAGTTTCAGGAGAATAGTATAATACAAAATTCAAATTCTATCAATATTTTTATTATTAAATAAACACATTTTTAATAACAAGCATATGATATACGAGTATACGGCTTACGTTAATGTTCATGCAGTAGCTGTACAGCAAGAAATTTATTTTTATGCGTTCCACGCTTTCTACATTCTAAATCTTTTTCTATAAATATGATATTACTTTTATAGTGCCTATACTAATATTCTATTTAGGGTTAAGAGTGAACTACTATGCTATAAATTGAACTGTTGAACACTGTAGGGTTATCTAAGTGTGATATTGTCTAGATGCTCTATTATAAATTGCAACCATCAATTACCATTGTATATGCCAAGTCAATGAGGCTTAAAATAATAAAAACAATGGAAGCTGATTCTGGTCAGGACATGTGGACACTATCAGCATTGATGAAGTACTTTTTCATTCTCAGTTTTAAAAATATAAAAGTAGCTTATTCTACCCTGTTTCACGAGAGAACAATCAGTCGGTCGACCAGTTTTTGTTGGTGTTCGCCCATGTCACCCCACTCTAGAGACCGGGCCTATAAGGCGACACCGGCGCTCGGAGTGATTCGGTTTACGTCGGTGCTCGCTGTCAATCGAGATGAGCGAAAAGTGATTATTCTCTCGTGAAATAGAGTATAGTTAAAATAAAGTTTACATAAACAAAAGTAAAAAAAAATATATATGAAACAAGAATACTTTAAACTAAACATATTTATTAAATTGTATAAGTCATTTCAATAGTTAATCTTTAAATGTATTATATTATTTACATTAAACCTATTCAACATTAACATAGTAGTGTATAATTTACTAATACATGTGAAGATCTTAATATATTTTTTATAATAATTTAACAGTTTTAAGTAACTAACACCTTTAAAAATTAAATTGCATTGTAAAATTAATTTAGGTATTTTAAATAATTCTACAATTTAATACATTTTGTTTTACCTTCTGGTTTAGTTGTAGTCGTTTCATGGTTACTATCCATATTATAAAAATCCTACAACAAATAAAATATACACGTATAAAAAATGTATTAAATACTTGTATTACCTATGTTAAATTTATAATTTAAACATTAACAGTAAGGAAAGAATAGTAAATGAAAGTATGACATGTAAATTATATCTATCAAGGAATGAAAAGGTTGTGATTAATAATAATCTTAAATGATTTGAAATCAACATAAGCAATATTTGAATTTAGAAGTGATATAATACTTTTTATTGTTTAACTATTCGTAGCCAAAATTAAACTAAATTTAAAAAAACATAAAATTAGTTTTAAACAAAATCAAGAGACTATTAAGTGTTCATATTAAAAACTATTTGTATATTGAATGTAATGTTAGCGGAAATTTTATATTTGAAAATAATAAACATTATAAATTTATACCTATTTTTAAATTTTAAAATAAATAACTTACTATTATTTAAAGTAAATGTATTGAATAATTGCGACAATCAGCATATATCAAGAACTAAGCTATGATAATGTTTTGTGTAATTTGAATTGAAGTTTAGACTAAATAGAAGAATAGTAAATATCTATTAACTCTATTGGCTTAATGAGAATTGCGAAAGTTTATTTTTACAAATAAATAATAATTATGAAAAGCAATAATTATTAATTAATAATAAAAACACTAAAAACTAAAAAGATACAAAAGCTTATCAATGTTCCTTTTCTTTTTTCAAGCTATCGTCAAAGATAGCCGCAGTGTTACCAATTCAAACAACCATTGACTAATAAAAAAATTGTTATTTTATTATATTATGTGTAGTAAAAATGGGTTCCCAAATAGCAACACAAAAATTAATTTTAATGTTTAACTTAAAAATACCACGGTTTAGCCATCATGTAATACTCATAGATATATAAAACATGAAAATATATAAACATATCCGTGGTAATACCATCTATAAAAAAAATAATAGATTATGCATTTCAACCACAGACTTCTATACTAAATTATAATTCTATAATATAGAAATCTGTGATTTCAACTTTCAAGAATTCGAGATAATAATACAGTAGTAGTCCGTGTTTTAAACTATGCAACAACATGCTTGTACAGTAAGTTAACAATAAACAGTTGTTATTTTTTATTATATGTATAATATATTTTAATAAAATTTTCCTCAATGTTGTAAACTATCTCAATTATTTAATATTAATGGATAAAAATAACTACCTACCTATTATTGCCACAGAATAGATGATATCCATTTCATCATATTTATTCTGTGGTATTACTGTACAGATTAGTAATTACGATCTGTATAGTACATATTATGTAGGCGAATGTTCAATAGATTATTCTTAAAATATACATGATCATAAGTTTTAGGTTTTTTTTTAAACAAATTTTAGAACTACGAGTCTTCTTAAATATATTTTGGCACTAGATTTATATTATGTACTACCTACTCATAATTTTCTATCGTTTAGCTGCATAAAATAATATGCTGGTAGTATAAAATGGTGTAATGGTATTTTATACACACCATTCATTCTACATTTGTTACTTATTAGTTATTACTTATAACTTATAACTATAGTGGCATAAAATTATTGACATTATTGCATATTGAGTGTGTTGGGACTTGGGTTTTAGTGCCACTATATAATATTTGATGTTGCTATTTATATACCTATCTATATAGCTATATTTATATAATATTATATTCCATAGCCCATAGCTCTATTTCATGGATCAAATCTTTCCTTACACAACTGAATATTTCAGAAATCCATAATTTCCTTCAGTCTGTTTGGTGCAATTGAATAATTGTATAATGTTATAGTCGCGAATTGCGAGCAATTCATTATAATTTATATTATAAAACTATTGAACTACGTGTCTACGTTTTACAAACTCTATAGGTATAAATAATAAGTAGGTATATTATACTACATAAATTATAGGCATATAGCCCCTCTCTAATATATTATAGTTATTTATCATTTATTTCTCTAATGAATGAAGTATTTTTTATTTTATTTTATATGGTTATATAAAATATTCAGCTCATTTGTAGCTCTCTTAAATAACTTAAAACCAGTAAATGAACATAACGATATACGATAGTAGGACAGGTATCTATAAAATTGTTTATTAGTGTTGAATTTTTAAAAAATATTGCTTATTGACTAGTTATATTATATAATATATACGATATCTTAAAAATCCCATTTGTTATTTTAAAACTAGGACCATTTAAATAATTAATTTTCATAAATTTAATTTCAAATTCTATACTTAGTTTCGTTGGTCATCGTCGTATTATTCTATTAATATGTTAAATGTTTATTTCTAAAAAATATGTAGAGTTTACAAAAAAAAAAATGACACAGGAAAAGCTCAAGTAGTCAAGTATAGGACGTTGCGAGAAATGTGTTTTTGTTAATATATTTTTCCAAGTTGGTTACCTATTAAATTTTTTATAAATCATAACTCTCGTGTTGAATTACGTATATGGTAAAGTATAGGGAAACCCAATTGGCCAATTAATATTTTTGGTGGGTCACTTTTTAAGGAATCGAGAATTTAGGAATTCATTTTACAAATTTTTGGAGACCATATAAAAATGTAATGTACTATGTACATACTATAGATAGGGATTTATCTAAAGAAAGTAAAGCTTAAATTAAAATTAGTAAAAACTTTCATTTTATTGTTTATAGTTTATACACCATAAAAAATATAATATAAATAATAAATTTCATGTGATCAATTTTTTGATCTCTATTCTCTAGCATATACTAAACAGTAAACTGTTAAAAAAATCTAGGGAAAAAATGACAAGTAAAAAAGACACGGCAATAAACCACATGGTAAAAAACGTTAAATACATTTTATTTTAAAATTCCAAATATTAGTTAAAGACTTTAAGTATAAGTATATTATGTAGTAACTACATGTATTAACATTGTGGTTAAATTATACTATAATAATAATAAAAATAAATCATTAAAATTAAAAATTAATAAATATGTAAAGTTTATTTCAATGATCGTGCTTTTGAATTTCTTAATAAAAAATTGTTACAGTTATCATCCCGGAAATCAATTGTCTTTATTTAAAATTTGTAACATTACTCAAAGTAATTGATAACATCAACATACCATCACAAATATTCTCGATAAATATTAGTTCCAAAAGTCAAATTCTGCACAGTATACTGTATACGGTTATAGTTATAACTTGCAACTTGCGATCCTAATTTCTAGGTAGTGCACTTACCTGTACGGTCGTTGCAGCGAATCAGTGAAGGATCGCGGGAAAACGTTGAGAACCAATGACTGGAGTTGCCGCACACCCTCCGTTGGCAGCATTGGTGTGTATGTTCAATGCAGATGTGACAAATGGCAACTACGGTCTACGACTTTTTTCATTATTATTATTATTATTATTATATATTATTTTGTCGTGTTTGAACGCCATACAGAGGCGAATTGTCCAGTCTGACCGATTTCGTTTACCCGTTACCTGCGCGCGCGATCATCGGCTAGTCATAACTGGGAACGGTATTAACCAATTAATGCATCTTCGTAATTAAATTAAAAACGATTTTTTATTTTATTTTTTAAATTCGTAAACAAATCGAATATTCCGCAAATAACGGACTTCGAATTCTGATCGATTGACGAACGCTGACGTACCCGGGATCTGCAGGATTATCAGATCAATTTTTCTATATTACTTTTCATGTTTACTACGAATATATTGGACATAAGTACATTGTAATATCAATGTTTTAGTTGCGTGCTGCAGTACCGTTGTTATTGTTGTCGGGGCGTGTGTGTATGTGTATGTGTTTGTGTGTGTGTGTGCGCGCGCGTTCGACGGTGCGATGGCGTTTAGATGAGGGGTCCACTTACGCCGTTTAGTTTACCGGCAATGAGTTTGGAAGAGGGGTCGTACACCGGCGGAAAGCCGGGCCAACAACAACTACAACAGCAGCAGGGCGGCGGTTTTGGACAGAAGGGCGACAACGGCGACGGTGGTGGCGTCAACAACAAGGTGAAGTACACGATGCCCGGCGTATTGCACTTCATACAGCACGAGTGGTCCAACTTTGAGCTGGAGCGAGCTCATTGGGAGATCGACAGAGCCGAGTTGCAGGTGAGCACTTATTGTTGTCGTCATTCAGATAGGTCGTGTTGCAAAATTACTGGTTACAACTTACCCGCTTTTGAAAGACTCGAAATTTCGACCTTTATTGATAATATGCAAATCTTTGACTACTTACATAGATTGCCTCATTTTGTATATAATATATATCTAATATCTAAAGTTATACGGAGGTAGATCTTCCTGGTTACTGTTTATTCTGATATCGATTGATAAATATCCTACAGCTTTTCTGATATCTATTAGATTTGTTAGGGTTTAATAATATTAATAATAAATTTAATATTTGAGACAAACTTTGTTTAACAATGTATTTATATTTTTGATTACTTAGTACCCATAATGTCTTATATTAGTTATGTGATTTGAGTTATGATACTTCAAGGTATATCTAATTATAAAATAACTTGTATTAGGTACTTAGTTTAGTTAAAGAAAATTAATTCATGTGAAAAGAGTGTTTTGATTTTTTTTATCAAGTTTAAGTATTTGGTTGCTTATAACAATTTATTACAATTTGTAATCTTAAAGTGACCAGGTATCTAATTTATTTAAATAATATAAATCACAAATATTCTTTAAAAATAATGTACCTATTCTATACTAAAACCTTTTATTTTAGTAATACTAATGTGACTTATTAGAATAAATGTTTTTTTATACATGGCCATAGACCATTCTTGGGACCATTCTTGTGTATATACAAGAATACCAACATATATATTACGAGTTATAAGCTATGATAAAGAACATTCAAGTGACTATCATAAACAGTTCATTGTATAAAAATTAAGAAATAAAAAAAAACTAAAAATATTTCATTCATAGTCATATACAAATGGTCTTTATCTCGGATAACATTTTTATCCTTGGGGCTTGTCTATTAGGTAGTAAAAGCTATAAAGTTCATTAAATAAACTACAGTATTAGAAAAAAATTGTATTAAAAACAATAAAGTTTATCTACCTTAGTAATATACCTTAGACATTTTTATTTAATTATATATTTAAACTATTTTACAATTTTAAATACCTAACTTAACTGTGTTCTAAGTTGAAAAATTATATTTGTATTAAATATTACTGATTTGTTAAACATCTATACAAATTTCAGAAAATATAAAAAAAGTAATATATACCTAGTACTCTTGCTAGTACTAAACTTTATTAATACTTGGAATAATGTTTAATATAATCTCTATTATATATTTCTAATTTTTAATTTATTTGTTTTATTAGGCAAGGATTGCATATCTTCAGGGCGAAAGAAAAGGTCAAGACAATCTGAAAAATGATTTAGTTCGTCGAATTCAAATGTTAGAACATGCATTACGAGCTGAAAGGTATTATTAATATATTTTTAATCAAACCTTAGTAGTCTGTAACAAGTGTTAGAAAATATAAGCTGGCTGTAATGTTTTTAAATATGTTTTAAATCATTTAAAAAAATGATATTTCACAGCCAAAGTTGGTGAAAATTTTGTTTCTTAGTTATGACTGTAGCTTTCTTAGTTCTTTCCCATACAAAATAGTTTTTCCTATGTTTTACATTTGTAAGATGGAGACGACAACACATCAATATATGCAGGTGTAACGTCCTCTTAACTTTTAACTTATAAGTTAACACCTAATGGTATAAATAGAATACATATATGTAATAGTGGAATGTTTTAAGTCATATAAATATTTGTTTAAATAGGTTGGAATTTGAACTATAAATGTATAAATAAAAAGTTATAGAATACTATTATTTAATTTATACCCAAATTTATACTACTTCTATATCATCATAAATATTGGTATAATATATTTACTATAATCATATTTTGTTTAATCTAATGTTAAAAATACATAAATATACATATTTTATTTTTAGAGCAAAATATCATAAATTAAAATATGGCACAGACATTTCACAATCTGAAATGCAATTACCTTCTGCGTCGAGTGCACAAGATGAATATTCTTCTTTACCAGAAGGTGGTGCAGACAGTGAAGCTCCATTATCAGTAATTTCTAATGTCAGTTGGAAACAAGGCAGGCAGCTACTTAGAGAGTAAGTTTATTTACTATCTTTATAATATCAATATTAATATTATCTTATATATTTTCAGATATCTACATGAAATAGGGTATACGGATACAATAATTGATGTTCGATCATCACGTGTTCGTAACCTTTTAGGTCTAAATAATAATAACAATTTGAATGAAATAGAACAAGGGCAAATTGAAAGTAATCAGATTAATGGTAACAACTACAATAAACGTTTTAGTGACAATCAAGGCCAGTGTTCTCCTACCAAACGAGTAAGTATTCTTAAAATTTTCAAAAATTAATTAAACTATTTGTAAAATCAATATTTTCAGACTCAGCAACAACAACAACAACAACAACAAAAGAAATTATTAGATGTTGAATCAGCTGTTATGGCAAATTTTGAGTTTTTATCTGAAATGCGTAGCACAAGTGATTCTGGTGATGTAGATATGGATGATGATGGTGTTGATGATGATGATGATGATGATGATGAAGATGATGATGAAATGGGGATGGCAGATGATGTCATTGATATGACATCTATTTGTAAAGTATGATGCCTATAAATCTTTTTTCTACAAATATTTATTTTTAAATTTATTATTATTATTCATTTTAGTTTGGCCCTGATGATGTAGATGCAGAGGCTGATGAAGTTGTGAATGAGCTACAGTTACTGACAGAAGACATTAGTAATAAAGAGAATGAACAAAATGACTGGAGTATGTTATTATAATACGTATTGTTTTATGTTATATCAAATGTCATGTATTAGTAAAGTTCAGATTTTAAGGCTTTAAAATTAAAAATTTTATGTTATTAGCTCAAAAATAAAAATAAATAATAGAAAATTCTCTTTGTATTCTCTATATACAAAGAAAATGTATGAAAAAGTCTATGAATATTAATTTATACTTTATTATGTATATTTTTAAAAATGTAAAAATGATTATTAATTCAATTAAATATACTAAATAAAATATTTGATAAACAATTGAAAGCTACTGCTAATAATTAAGCTACTGTATATTTAGCCGATGCATGGCAGCTTAATAGTACTATCAGTGCATGCTTTTTAATGTTTTAGATGCAACTTAAAACTATTTTCAAATAAAATCACAATTCTAAAAATTATAATTTATGAATGATCTAAAGTAAACAAATTAGTATTTTTTCTCACAGTTGACAATTTATTTCAAGATATTAAAGTGAAATTAAATAACTCTTAAAGTACTCTTATGTAGACTAAAAAAACTTCTGTTAACTCATTTAGTTATTAATTGTCTAACTGCATACACTCAATGTTTAAAAATGTATACAATTTTTTAAATCTTGGCTTTATTTATCAGTGTTTCTTTTTTTTAGAAGTTTCAAATAGAGATGTATTTAACAAGAATTCAAACAATGCTAATTGGATTAAAAATGAACCAGTTGAAATGGTTGATGGAAATATGGATTTAGCTTTAGGGTTAGGAGAATTGGCACAACTCACTGTAAATAATGAATCCGAGACAAATGCAGATGTAAGATGACATATTTATTCAATTTTTATTTTATTTATTATTAATTTTTTTTTCTTCAAGATTATTGATATGAAAACTGCGTCTAGAAAAACATGGAATGCTAAGTACACCTTACGTAGTCATTTTGATGGTGTTCGTGCTTTGGCTTTTCATCCAACTGAATCTATTTTAATAACTGCTAGCGAAGATCATACAATGAAGCTTTGGAATTTGCAAAAAACTATTGCTCCAAAAAAGTATTAACATTGTTCTGATTGTATTGTTTCTTTAATTGATTAATTTTTAAATTAAAATATGTAATTTATAGATCAGCATCTTTAGATGTAGAGCCATTATATACATTTAGAAGCCATACTGGTCCAGTTTTTTGTTTGGCAATCAGTAAAAATGGTGAACACTGTTATAGTGGTGGTTTGGATAAGGTTATCAAAGTATGGTCAATGCCATCAGCTAATATAGATCCCTATGATTCTTATGGTAATTGAATATAAAATACAGTAACTGTACAAGTTACAATTATATTTATGTATACATTTTGTGTTTAGATAAAAACATTTTGATCAACAACCTAGAAGGCCACGAAGATGCTGTATGGGGAATTTCAGTTCATCATAATCGTTCTGAGTTATTATCATGTTCAGCTGATGGTTCAGTTAAACTCTGGTCACCAACTAATCTCAAGACACCATGTTTGTCGTCTTATGTTTCTGATCAAGGTAAAGAAAATTAAAAAAAAATATGAATATAGTTTTTATTGCTATTGTATTATTAATATAATATATTAAATATCTAAATTTATTATACAGATGAAATTCCTACTTCAGTTGATTATGTGAGAGATGTAGAAGGTCAATTTGTTGCATCGTATAATTCATCTCATTGTGTTATTTATGATATTGAAACTAAGAGTCCAATAACTCGATTAGAATGCTCAAAGGTTAATATTTACAAGTGTTATATTATAATTTGAAATTTACTTTTATGTATTAAATAATAAATTGTATGATATTGTAATGTAATAGGATCCAACTGAAATGGCAACTCAGCTAATTCATCGGGTTAAATGCCACCCAACATTACCTCTAACTATTACAGCACATGATGACCATCATATTCGTTTCTTCGATAACAATACTGGAAAAATGGTTCATTCTATGGTTGCCCATTTAGATGCTGTAACTAGCTTGGCTGTTGATCCTAATGGCTTATATTTATTATCTGGAAGTAAGACTTGCAATTTTTAAAAATGTATGAGTAATAAATATAAATACTCATAAACATTTGTTATTGGTTATTTTAGGTCATGACTCATCCATCAGAATATGGAATTTAGAAAGTAAAACCTGTGTACAAGAAATTACAGCACATCGAAAAAAGTTAGACGAATCTATATTAGATGTCGCATTTCATCCATCTGAAGCATATATTGCCAGTGCTGGAGCTGACAGCCTAGTCAAAGTATTTGTATAGGTACAGTAAATGTATAATATAAATTAGTAAGACACTTAGTTAATTTTATCTTAGTGTTTTTTGTTTTGACCGACCTTTGATCAAATCCATCATTGTAGTATTTTGCAGTAATCATGATTTTTTAAGTTGAATTATTACTTTTTCTTTGAAATTGTTTTATTATATTCATTTTTTTTTTCTAAAACTAAACATTTAAAAATTAAATTATTGTGCATAACTTATTAAGTTTCTGTGATTTTAATTTTTAGTAAAATTATAGTATTTAAGGTTTCTATGTATTATCATATTTTATATGATTGAACTCCCATTATTAATAATCAATAATTATATATATATATATTTTTTAATCCCTTTCTTTTTATTATTTCTATTTTTAATTTCATTGATTTTGTTAATTGTACATTTATAGTGATGCTGTTAAAAAACACTTGGTAAGCTATTTTTCTCAGTTCAGTTATTATAATGACCATATTCCATCCTTATCTTGTTACAAAATGGTTTAAATTGTTAGTCAAATGTTTTGAAACTTCATAGTTATTGAAAATTTTCAATTTGGAAATGTAATTTTACTAACTCTTTTTCATTATACTATGTATGTGTTTTAAAAATGAATTTTCTACATTATACACATATTCAATGTATCTTGGATATTATAATCTTAAAATTACATGCAATTACATTGTATAATTGAATCTCAAAATTAGTACCACCTTTATTTGGTGATCAAACCAAACTCTTATGTGCGAGTCAAACTGTGTATTCCTTTTGTATTTTATTTATTTATTATTAAACATTGACAAAAAAATTTGCTTTTAATCATTTTATATAAATACTGCAATTATAGATCAGTATTGGCTCTAGTCATTTTTCTGTTATTTTCCCATATTGAATTCAACATTCACTTTTAAAACACAAAAGAGACCTTGATTTCTAAAATTGAAATATTTCGCATTTAATTTACAACAATAAATTATCATTACATACTTAATAATTATATAAATAAATTAAAAATGTAATATTTATAATATAACATGTAAAAATTCAAATTATTTAAGATCCAAAAAATGAATAATTAATTAGTCCTGACACTTAAATTAAAATTAAAATTGTAGAGTAATTTATGTTTAAGTCTAGTCTGACAATATCATTAAAATAAAATAAATATATACACCAAAATATTTATATATATTATCTAAATCAAGTATAATAATAATATGTATGTGCCTGTTTCAAACTTAAATGTTTTCCAAAGTGGTTGATATAAATGTTTTATATTCATGTGAGGTACGTTCAATGTAAGGATAGTATTGTATTTCTGTCTTATTTTACATCAAAACTAAAAATAAATAAAGATCAATATTTTGTATATTTATTGTATTGGGAAATGTTCTGCCATTTTTGTTTTAACAAATAAAATATTTTATATTTTTCTCAATATAATATATAGATATACAAAATGAAACAGACACATTATTATTTTAATTATTTATCAAATATAATATCATAAGAGATAGCATTATTATACTACCCAAGTGTGTTGATCTTATGTGATTACTGTAGAAAAGTGTATGATCAACGACACTACTATAAAATAAAAATAAAGTAGAATAATATATTATTATTATTATATTATTTTTTTTTATGTACCTATACTATAACTTGTTGTATAATATTATATACTGTTGTAAAAATATATAATTAATAATTATTATCATAAATGTTGTATTATTATCCTAGATTCTATTTTTCCCAAGATTTATAAGAAGACACTCCACATTCAATGTGGCTCATTTCCATCTTAATTCCTCTACCTAATAAAATCCAAATAATTTTTATTTTAATCTAAAACATGTTTATAATTCATAAATGTTTTCACTTTAATATTTAATGTTACTAATTTATACGATTGATACGTTTAATTATTACTGGTTACTAATTTAAAATAAAGTTTAACCATATTTATTTTTTGTTTCTAATAGTTTCTGTACTAACTAAATCAAAAATACTTAGTTCTGAGTAGTTTCATTAGTCATAATTTGTAAATAAGGAATGTAATGATTTAAAATATGAGATTTTTTATGGACAATAAACATATCCTAAAAATAGTATAACAGTACTTAATTTATATTATTTTTATCATTCCCTATATTTATTTCACATTGAATTAAGTATTTTAATCTTACCTCCTGTGATCATATATTGTTTTATACTATTATTTAATTTTTTTTATAAATTGCTAATCCCCAAATGAAAAGCAATAACTCAAATTTGAAACTTTCAAATTTAATATTAACTTTAAAATAAAAGTTAAAATAGGTTAGGTTCTGCTCAATACAGTATATATTTTATTATTGTGTTATTTTATAATGAGTGGTTTTATCAAATTTGAAGATAATAAATATTTAACATCCAGATGTTATTTAAATATATTTATTTAATCATCATTGAAAAGTTAGACATTTTAACAATTAAAAATGATTAAAGAAATAAAATTCAGTCTCATATTTGAAAATTTAAAAATGTTTGCAATTATTCTCTAAATATGTGTACAATGTATTAATATCATGCTAATTAAATGAATGTTTTATAATATAATATATTATAACATACAATAAAATAAAAAGAAATTTTAAAATTATTTTAAACTGTAATTTATCTTTTATTTATGGTGTTAAGATAATTAACAATATTATTACTCTTACTAAGTTAACAATTAAAATGTAAAATGTAATGACATAAATAAAGATTTGTCTTATCTCAATTTATTTAATACCTGATTATAAAATTAAATGCACAATTTATATTCAGGTGCTAATAATTTAAATACATTAGATACATTAAGGAAATATATCTCTAACAATGGGATACATAAAATATTAGTTTTACCATTATAATTGTATTTATTATATACATATTTAAGGTATATAGATCACACATTTTTTAACAAAACACATAAACAATAATTAGTCCTTGTCATCAAAGTGTTTGGCAGTTGAATTGTCTTCTAACCGGGCACCCATGCATGGTCCTGCTTTAATATTGGAAGTATCAACAAAGTCATGTTGTGAATTATACCATGTAACTGATAATCTTCTATCTTGGAAAAGCTTACCCTTGATTTGTGCAGTTTCTGCATCTTTTCTTATTTCATATTTTATGACTAGTGCAGGAATGATGGTATCAGATATATATTCAATAATATTACCAAACTGCAAAAAGTGTGTAACAACTTGGTCTTCATCATCTGCTTCATACCCAGACACTAATAATTGAGTTGGTCGATGATCAACTGAGATACTGGTAGTTTTTGTTTCACGCACTTTGTTCTTAGCTTCCAGCAATTTGTTAGCAATAGCCAATTTTTCTTTCATTTGATATGCAGTTTTAGCCACTCCAGACACCGGTGTAATTCCAAGACCTTTCAATTTATTTCTCAAAATAATAACATTTTTTTTCAAATCTAATATTTCCTTTTCGTCACTATGTCCTTGTTGTTGTTTAATGAATAAATCTAAGTCAGTTAACAGCAAGTTCTTCAATGCTTCCTGTTTGGCTTCTAATAATTTATCCTCTTTAGTAGGTGTTTTTGGAGTGGGGTTACTTAAAACTTTGACATTAGTTTGAGATATAATTGGTCTTTTTACTGCAGATGCCAGATCTGCTTGAATATTTTCAATATTAGTTTTGAGTTGAATAATAGTAGCCATTAACATTTGTTTTTGTTCACCTTTAACATTAGGTGCAGCTTCTATTAATTTATTTAATTGTTCTAACTGTTTGTCTAATAATTCTTGTTTACGTTTGGTGATGGCAGCAGAAAAATCTTGAGCTAGTTTTTTAGCTTCTTCTTGTTTTTTAAGTAACGATGATTTGATTACTTCAGCTTCTTTTTCATTTGTTAATCGGGTTTGACCAGTAATTCTATTATCTAAAGACAGAGTTTTAGGTTTTTGGGGTGGTGAAGCAATTTTTTCTTCTACTGGTTTAACTTCTACTGAATTATCAGAAAACCAATTGGCTGTAATTGGTAAAGTACCAAAAACCGTTTCTATATTTTGATACGCTTTCTGTGCTTCATGAGAAGCAGAAAATGTAATTGTAGCTTCTTTATTTTCACTACTTGTCTGAATATTGGTGATTTTTCCAAACTTCATAAAACTATTATTCAAACTACTAATATTATTTAAATTTTCTGGAACATTTTTCAATTGTACTTCATTTGAGGATACCTTAGGACCTAAACGTCTATAGTCAAACTTTGGCTTTTTATTGTTATTAGAATTATTTTCTTCTTTTTTAAAGTTCTTTCTTTTAAAACGATTTTGTATTTCACCAGTAGGTACACTAACTAACTCACGTTTTTGTTTTGAAAACTTCTGTTCTCCACTGCCTCGAACCCAGTAAGATCCTTCTGTACTTGGATAGTACATTCGCTGATTTTGAGCTGGAGGATAAGGTTGTACTGGTACTGGCACTGGTACATTTTGAACAATAGGTACTGGAAATGCAGGAGTTAATGGGTTTGTAAAAGATGCCCCAGCATTTTGGAAACTTAAAACACCATTACCTGTAGCTAATACTACTGGATCTTTTCCATGATCATAAACACATAAATCACCTTTCATACAGTAACCTTTTTCATCGAAATCAACACATCGTCCCAATGTCTTCTTTTCAATACCTTCAGATTTTTTGAATTCAGCAAATATATCTTCTTTTGGTTTTTTAACGGGTGATCCAGATTGAGACCGAGATCGAGACCGGTTTTTTGGAGACCTAAACCTCCGTTTGAATTTTGGAGATTTTGATCGTCTTGGTGACCATGACCGACCGTGATAACGATACTTACGGTATGATTCTCTTTCTTCATCTTCATCACTGGTGTGATCATCCCGACGATAGCGTTTTGATCTTGTGAATTTGACATCTTTAGCCCTCGGCGATCTCGAAAGTACAAGAGAACGTGACCTAGACCTAGGTTTTTCATCATCCCTAATAATTGGTTTATCAATAGTTTGCTTCTCACCAGTATCAGATTTTTCACCAGACGAAGTGACCGCAATTTCACATTTAATCTCGACTGGGTCATCGATCAAATATGACTCGTTTCGCAACGTTTCTACTAATAAAACAGTAAAACCTTCTGTGTCGTTATTCAAAAACTCTTCTAGTTGCGACTGGAGGAACTTCTGTAGTTCATTTATCGGTCGATCGCGTTTTAATAATGCAAATATATATTTAGCCAGTGCTGCGGGATCAGCTTCGCATATTGGTCCCAGGACGGCTGTCAGCCAGGTTTTGAAACGTTCTGGATCCTTGATTTGCATCTTTCACGTACTGATGGTAAACACCAGTATCAATAATAGTTAGAAACGGGATGAATCAATCAATTTTTAATAAAATACCAACAATTAAAAACTACTCTTTAGTAAGAACGGTTTAGGTATTCAAATGTTCAACCTCCGATGAGTAAAATAGTAAATAGTAATGTGTATGTACTATGTAGTTCAGTGTTGTTAAGTGGATAGTCAAAGCTTTTGGCAAATTAATAATTAACTATTTCATTGACACGGACATTTATGTCAACGTAAGTGGTCTACACTGGCCCATAATTCTAAATATCTTCTTTATTGGTCACACTGGTTACAAAAAAATAACACTCACAGTAAAATTGTAATCTTTAAATTAATTTGTTAACGAATAATTAAACGAAAAATCATAAAAAGCAACATGTTTACCTAAAAAAAAGCTAATGTCAATAATAAAAAAAATAAGCAATTTTTTATGACGTTGTTATTTTTTATGAAAATGTTACGTTGGTAACACATTTAAAGAAGTCGGTCGATTCCTTGGTTGGAGATCCTCCTGCGACGGCTGCGACCGCGCAGTAATTATGTTTTTATCCCTCTGGGCTCTGATTGCTTAGCCACTGTCCAAATATTATTTATAGGATTTTCTTTAAATTTCACATCTGTGTAGTTGCACGGTCGCTTTAAAATGCCGAAAATTGGTTGACGAAGTTCGGCATAATATTCCGTGAGTATTATATTTATCGTTTATTTTATACATTTAAATTGAACGATAGGTACTTGACACTCACAATATAGCTTGCCATGATTACGTTTTTAGCTAGATATTCAATACTTAGTGTCCTGTACCCAGCAGTGACCACCCACTGTGTTAAACTTAAACTACAAAGTACGATGTGCGTCGCAACAATATAGATATACGAGTATTAAGTATATTTTTAACCGAAAGATAAAATTAATTTTTTACCGCTATAAGCGTCTAACTTCAAATGAGATAGGTATTTGTGATTTAATTTTGTCTAAACATTTTTAATTATATTGACATTATTGGATTACAATGTCAATATAATTAATATTATAATATAGGTCATACGTGAGTATAAAATCAATGGTAGTAGCTAGCTGTATTCATACCTAAGCGCAAATTTTATAATTGTTAAGATTTTGTAGTGGGTTAGTCCCTTACACTCACAACTCATACACCCCAACCCATAGTGTAGTAATGTAGTATACTATACTCAATATTATTTAACTCTCGTGCCAGTATGTTAGTATCTAGTTAGTCATTATATAATGCCTATACTGGCTATACTATAAGCAGGGATATGATTTCAATGAAATAAGTGCTTGCGCTGACGTACTGTAAACCCCTGGTTTTCCAGCAAGTCTTACGTATTGTGATAATGATTTACAAATGAGCAACTTTATCCCCCACACCCCTATTCAATAATTTAATTTTTAATTATTTCTTTTTTTAGTTTACTTATTAATTTAAATGCATTTAATGAATAATAAAATTAATTATTAAGAAGTTATTAACTATAAATTATGAGGGTGTTGAGCACACATCATCCACCCCCTCTCCCTGAATTGAACGTAAAAAAACTAAATTAGAATTTTAAATATAAATTTACCTCATTCATGACAAATCAAGTACAGATGATTTATTATTGAAACTACCTATGTACCTATATAAGTAAATTCAGCGCAATCGTAATACTTAATTAAAATACTCATAAAAATAAGTTATTATAAAAAAATATATAGGTACATTAACGAATTATTGTGTTTGACGTGTTTTCTTGAAATATCTTTTAATTTATGTACCTACTTTTTAAAAATTAATTTCTCCGCCTATTAAGTAGAAACACAATTAAGTTGAGGCGGAAGCGGGGAGAGTCCGTACGATTTTCGGTAAGGAATGTTTGGAATATAATTTCATTTCAAATTATAACAAAATTTTTTCAAATGTTCCTATGTATTATATTAGCTATAAAAAAAAAAAAAAATGCAATCATTCGTCCCTTGAATAAATACTCATATCAATGTCATCATAATAAAATCATAATATTTAGTATTTTAGTAGTTGTATAATAAGTAATTAGTATCATATTAATATATAATAATATAATATTTAAGTTGCACTTATTGCAATAGCTAAAAAATATATATATTTAAGTTTCTTTTATAAAGTGAAGTATTTAAAATATCCCCGTATCTGACACTTATCTATCATCCCACTTTAAACACATTTAAAATACTGTCTAGAACAATTACTACTTAGTAGCATAATGCAATACCTGGTTTAATAATAATTGTTTTAATTGGTTATGTTATATGTTATAATAAAATAGTCGTAAATCGAAATTCATTTTAATTATAAACAATAGGAAATACTTTATTTGTTTGCGGGAATGTGTAGTGATATATTTGGCATTAATTAGTAGACTGGTGGAGTGCTGTACTCTCGCGATAAAAATCAAAGTAAAAAAGTACATATTAATAGATCCTCGGAAAGCAACAAAATAGGTTTAAAATGTTTAAATTGAACTTGATCTCTGCATGTGGGATTTCTTATAAATTAACATCCTACCCTGACACTAGTGACACTTATAACATATATTATAATATAATAGATACGATATTATACGTATAGATACGTTACATGTAATTTATGATTTAGATATCTACCTAAATATACTTAGGCGTTAGGGGATGACTTGGAGGCTTACCCCCCTGCGTTTATCTTAACCCCCTTGTCATATTTTCTAGTCACATAAATGGTAGTTACATTTTTGAATTTAAATTTAAAATATTGTTTTTATTTTTTTTTATTGCCAATATCTTGGAAAACATTTTTATTGATATTTGTAAACTATATTATTGTATTTTATTACTGATAATTTTGTGTTAGTAGTATTGTAACCAGTGGCATACATACGATTTTTTTCTGGGGGGGGGGTTTTATATTATATTTGTGATAAAAATGACTAGATATTAGTACTTCGTTTTTATTTTGTTCTAATCATTATATAAAATATTTTGGTTTTAGGGGGGTGGAAACCCCCTACACCACCCCCGTAAATACGCCACTGATTGTAACGTTATAAGTACAGTTTTTAAAATATTTATGAAAGTTTATAAAGTAAGTAAACAAAAATAGTCATTACAAACAAGAATACCTACGTAGATATATACATAATTTTATTATTGTAGCATGCAATAATATTAATCGTACTCTAAACATTTAATGTAATGTGTTGAGGGAGTGGGTTAGGTTAGGTTAGACCAGGTCTATATTCCTTTAATTTAATATTAATTTATCATTATAAAAATCCTAGGACTGAAACCTTCCCCTAACTTTGGGCTTAGTGATGTTCATGTATACATACGAATTTGTAGTTGATGACTGATGTTAATATGTATACAATTATTCAGTTTTAATAATCAATGTAAAAATTATATTATTTAATAATACGTTGGGTATACCAGGAATACTTGTGTACATAATATTAATATATTTTAATAAAATTCTATATATTATTATTTATCTTTAAAAGGACGTTACACCAACATGTGTTGTCTCCGTCTTCTAAATGTAAAACATAGCGAAAACTTGTGTGGTAAGCACCGAGAAGGCTACAGTCATAAATTTTTGCTGTGAAATATATACTTTTATTTTTTGATATCATAAATACAAAAAAAATATTTTTGTTTCAAATCCCAAAATACAAAAATAATGTATTTTAAAATAATGAAAACTTTTTTTGTTTAAATGGTATAAAAAAAAAAGATATTTCACAGCTTAACTTCCCATTTTTATGTGGTGAAAATTTCGTTTTTTAGTTATGACTGTAGCCTTCCTTCTTGATTTTTTGCCGCTCAAAAGTTTTTGCTGTTTTATAGGTACCTACTTGTATATGACGCAGAAAACGCATGCAGTACATTTGTAGCGTCCTCTTAAGTAATATATTTAGTCAAAGTCAAAATCTAATTTTAAGCATACTTAGTACCTAGATACCAATTAAATTTAACTTTTTAAACACTTAATTTTTTTGAATTTAACTATTTAATAAGTAGGTACCCTGTAAGTTGTATACCTACATTTTTTTTTTTTTTTGTAATAGAAATTGCTGTTATTGTGAATTATTTAAATATTAAAATATTGACAATTTTTTTTGAAGACGTTACTGTTTCTGAATTAAAATTTGTAAATTTATTTGATATCAGAGTAGTTGCCAAATTATTTTATATAAGTAATGTATAAAACTTATTAGATATATTTGTAGCAAATTTACGGTTTACCATTCAAGGCTAAAGCTCTAATTTAAAATATTTCGGTAAATTGAGAGAAAAAAATAACCTTATATATATATTATATTGTTTTTATCAAACACTAGATTCAAGAAACCTTATTACTATAATTATTATAGTTAAAAATAAGTCAAGTATACCGGATATAAGTTTTTTCTTATTTTTAATACACTCATAACTCATAAGTCATAACATAATATGTCCGCTTGTATTAGGTTATTGAAAAGTAAATACTTATGGGATTCTGAAAGAAAAAATACATTTTATAAAATTTGAGAAAATATGTGAGTTCACCAATCATATATATATCTTCGGCAAGACCTTGCAATAATGCTTAGACAATATGATGATTGTCATTTACACTCATCTAATAATAATCAGTCTATCTTCTTTTTGATTTTTATCCATTGACGATAACTCGCGGTGCCTTGGTGTGATAATAGTTGTTGGAAACTCGTGTATTGCATGGCAGTTATATTGATATGATTATATATTACTATAGGGTTGAGAACTAATTGCTTATCTCAGAACATAAATATCATTCACAAAAATTGAATATAAAAATCAAATCAAAACCTAAATACTTCAAAAACCTCAATAAAAATAGAAATATTTAAAAAAAACTATTCTTAAAACAAAAACCAGTAGAACTTGGGAAACGATTTAAACTATTTTCAAGTACTTTGTTACTGGACATGAACATATACCAGTGGTTCTCAAACTTTTTTTTTCGCGGAGCCCTTGAGATGCTAAAAAAAATTTACGGAGTCCTAAAAATTTGAAATATCACAATTTTGTTACAGCTCGTAACAAAATATGGATCAATAAATTACTAATATMCAAACGTTATGCAATATTTAATGTAACTTGTAACAATTTAACGAATAATAATATATGTACTTAATTCAGATAYGTCCGAGGAGCCCCTAGATTAGTTTCGCGGAGCCCTAGGGCTCCACGGAGCACAGTTTGAGAACCGCTGACATATACATTACAATTAAGTCTACAAAGTACAAATAGATTAATATATTTACCATAGGTAACAATTTTTGTATTAGTTATATATAAGTATATGTATATTTAAATAACATAATTTCAATAATATTTGTTTCACAATTAACGATATTTTTAAATTTTCAAATTGACAATAAATAAATAATTCTGTAGAAAGTTTTCAAATTGATTTTATTTATTATTTTATTTGATTGAAACTAAAATTAATTTAATATCTCAGCTTAAGGTATAGTTGGTCACGAGTATTGGAATATACTTTTATAGATTTATAGCTGTAATTATTATTATATTTTCATATTTCCATATAAAACAAAACTATAAAATAGTACATTTTCCTTAAAAAAAATTAAGGATAAATGCTTTTCTCGCACATAGCTGTGATTTGACACTATATTATTGATATTAATAATATATTGTGAAATTATTTTTTAAAATTGTTATTATTTAAACTTATCTTTAGGTTTTAGGAGAACTGAAGATAATAACACTGACTGACATGGCGACCGAGATTAGTCAAAGCAAAACAATCTGCATTCTGGCCGTAGTAGCAGGATGTTTTGCCATTCTATGGCCATCTTTATTTTATCCAATGCTAAAAGGATCATTTGCGCCTCAGACTAATACAGGTGAATAATAATGTCTTAAAATAAATGTAGTTTTGATATTATAATTTACGTTCGTGGAGTAGGCTGTTGCAATGTGTTGTCTAGTACGGACGTGAATATAGTTAAAATAGTAACGGATATATGCGATCGTATAATTGAAATGATGGACAAAAAAACAAAATTGGAAAAATGTCGTCAGGAAATTTTCAACACGTGTGCAATCAATATAACTGATTTAATCATTGAAAATAAGATTGGCAAAATTACTCATAATAAACATGTAATTGATGAAATAAGATCTTTGAATGGATCTTTGTGTTTAAAATATCATTATGGAGTTTCCTTGACAAGTTTGGGGGTTACACATAGACTTAAAGAAAGTGATCCTGTAATGAGTAAGGAATTATCATTATTATACTCATAACATATTGTTTAATCATATTAACATTCATAACTTAAGTGTATTTTTTAAACGCTTATTAACTAATTATTAATCACTATAGGTATTCTGGCTAGTAAACAAATTATTGTTTCATTCGCGGCATGTTTAATAATTAATAATTATAAATATACCTACTTGTGGCTTTGTCTTACAAACATATAAACAATTTTGTTTATGGGATAATTCATTTAACTCTATTATTTTTTATAAGTATATTAGAGTAAATTAGTGAATTATTTATCAAATTTAAAAGTAAGATTAGAATCCCGGCTAAATGCTCATCACTTGCTTTAAAATTAAAATATATAATATATATTTAATATTTATTATATTATAAAGCTAATTGGAGTCTTGGGCATTGAGTTATAGTAAGACGGAGATACCACATGCGGGTACAATAGTATAATATTCTCCTAAAAATTATTTTTTGCCGCTTCTAAAATAATTAAACAATTGATTGAACATTTATTTTATTGTACTAATATAATATTATTTAATATAAATAGTTACCTATTCATACTATAATCGTTTAAAATAAGTGCTTAATTACTGTTTTTTGAATCTTTTATTTTAAGTAGGTATATTAACTATCAAAGGATCTTAATTTTTGTCTTTTGAACATTATTTAATAATTATATCATACATATTAATTATTGTATACAATTTGGTGCTTACTAATTTACTACAGACTCAAAATTGTTTTGTATTTTATGCAGTCAATGATATAATTTTTTGTCCTATTGATGTATTTGATTTGTATTGATGTATGTAGCTTTTTTAAAATAAAGACTTATTTTGTTTTTTAAAACTAATTCCATATTTTGATTTATATTTTTAAATGACAATAAATTATAACTTATAAAAATAAGATGATTCATCCTTAATTATTTTTAATCTTCCCTGTACCTATATTTATTGTCTTTTACTAAAAAAAAATGTAAAAGTAAATACACGTAAAGGGTATATACTATACCTATAGTTAACATTTTTTAAATAATCTATAGATAAGAAAAAATAATGTGAAGTAATTTATTATCAAATACCTACCTATCAAATTATATTAATTATTGTAACCACAATAAAGTTTTCAATATAATCTTCAGTATATTTGAGCATTCAGCTGCTTGAAAATAATTGTGATTTTCACAATTCATTATATTAATAACTAATGATTAATAATTTTAATATTTAATCATAATTATAATGTTTAAATTAAAACAAATAAGTTTTAGCCCCAGCTTTAGCTAAAAGTTATACGCTTGTATTATGACTTATATTTTTTACATTAAAATTTAAGTTTAGGCTTAATAATATTTTTATTGTTGTATTTTCCTGTGTTTGAAGCAAAACTAAAATTATTATTATAATTTATTTATATTTCAAAAATTTAATTTGTGTACTTTTTTTCTTTAGATAATATTTACCAAGAAAGAACTCCTGTTCACTTAAGAGCCTCCAAAGCGTCAATGCATCCAGCATTAATGGAAAAAGGACGTGCAATTCCTCAACCTCATATTGGACCGAGACACGGTAGTCCAACTCCTCATAGTTTCAAAGTAAACATTTTTGACACAGTATAGATGAGCTTGATAATTTACATTTTTCTTTAATTTTAAATTTAACTTTAATCTAAAACACTCCAATCTGTTTTCATTATTAATGTTATTTTAGTTTTGGATTCAAGCCATGTGTTTTGTTTATGTTCTTGTTATCTTGAATTTTTTAAAAAATATTTTTTTAACATAAAAATGGTTTAACCTAAATATTGTATAGAACATAATGTAATATCGAAATTTTTGTTAAAAGTACTTAGTTATCTAGGAGGGGTTTCTACACTTTTAAGAAGAAGTTCTTCTTTTTTTTAGACAGGTTTATTTTATCTTAATTCTAAACCATATAAATAAGTTTATTTTCCCCTTATTTTCATTAATTAGTTTTACATAATATTCTGATATGAATTAGATATAAATCATAGTCATTTATCTGCATCCAAATTTTAAAAAATATTAGACCGTATAGTATAATTAAACATATGGTTTGATGTTACTGAACATTACATTTACAATATCTTTGTGTTAAGTAATTAGTACTACCGTTCTGTATAAATGTCATTGTAATACTTCATATTTTTCTTTTGTTAGCCACCAATTCCAGGTTCAAGACCAGTAATGGGAGGTATGGGCAGTGCTAGTAATAAAATCACTGGAGGAGATGGTGGTAGTGCCATGAATATACTTATGCCAATGTATACAATTGGAATACTTCTTTTTTTTGTATATACAATGATGAAGGTATAAAATGACGATATTACACGTACTCGTATATACTATATAGAATATAGATATACATGTTATTTGTTAACTAATACCAGGTTGTATAAACATTTTTTTTTCAATTTTACGGTTTATCAAATTTGTTTGATGAACTAAGTATATTTTTATTTTAAGAACCTATAAAAGCTAAAGGACGTTTAAGCAACCTGACATTTATTTTTTAAATTATTTATATTATTATAATAAAATGTGTAATAGCTGTTGTCAAAAAAAGACGATGTTGAAGATCCTATTGGTGATAAATATTCTTCACATTATCCTTGTGGCAGAGATAATAATTCAAAGCTACAGCCGCAGAATATTCCAACAAAATTAGGTGAAACACTAATAAATATTTTAAATATTCATATTTGATTAATAATTCTATTAATTTAACTTTAAAACATAGTTGCCTAATATTTTGTTCTGTTTATTACTATACAGGGTTCGTTGAAAAGGATACAAGTAAGTTGAAAAGATTCTTTAACGTTTCACATTTTATTATTGTAATAATGTTTATTTTATGTATTTATTATATACTAATATTAATTTGTAATATTAAGTAGTAACTACTAAATTACCTAGGAATACTCCAAGAAACCTTGATTGTAGTTTATGTTTTGCATAGGGGATTTAGAAATAGATGCGCTCCGTCGCAAGCTAGAAGAAACAGAGGCTGCGATGGAACGCATTGTTAAGCAAATGATATTGGCGTCTGAGTGCAATGGAATGAATGGGAATAAGGTTTGAAAGATTTACAAACATTTCGATGCGCATGTGTTCAGTAATATTATTGGCAATTTTGTTTTCTTACTACTACACTAATTTCACCTCTTAATGTATACTTTATGAAGTTGACCCTATATATATTTACGATTGTAGAATAATTTCGATTATTTTTTGTTAGTGGTACCCATATAGATGAAAATTAAATGAGGAAAGCAGAAATTGATTGATATAGACTTAAATCATATACATTATAATATTTATAGGAAGTTAATCAAATAATTAGAATAAATATCAAATGTTATCACTGCACAATTATTAATATTTATAAATTAAATATTTAGGCATTAACACGACATGGTAAATGGATAAATATACAGTGTACTCTCGATTATCTGTAGTCTCCCGCGGAATCATATACATCATACATATATGTAATATGTATACAAAAATTATAAAAATATTTCTGTGATATTATATGAATGCAGTTTAAATAAAAATAAAACATGCTCTAATTTAATTTTCTTAATAAATACCATTTAAAATTACATGATTCAATTTTTTTTTAATAACATATATTATACGTAATTAAAATATTTTCGTTTGAATTTAAATTTTGCGGATTGTCCGCGAAATTCGCTGATTTGTGGATGCCAAGCCACTCTATTCCGCGGATAATCGAGAGTATCTACACTGTAATTAAATAACTGTAATATATTATAGGTAGGTGTTAGAGTTATTTGGATTTTGAAAAGATGAAAAAAATAAACAATATATTTTTTTTTTTACACTTAGTCGTGAACGCGTTTTCGTCTCTATTGGAAGACGTGAATCGAGAAATATTATCGTCTATAATTGAAAAAGAAAATATTCCCGCAATAATTGAAAACGAGGTACCCTTAGGATATAAAGAACATAATAAGTTTCAATAGTTGCATTTATATTATATATGCTTGACCTTTGCTTTTTAACATCTTAATAGTATTTAAACAGTATTTTTCAAATTATTCAATTGTTTTATTTTGAACTTTCCAATTCCTGTAATATTTTTGTATTAATTTAATTTTAATTCGCCATACTTATATTTATTATTTTTCGTGTGAATGCATTAAAATTTAATTTCGCTTTTTATGTTATAATTAAAATTAAATTGCTTTTTCTTTAATATTTTATCAATAACTTTTAGTTTAATTAAAACTTATATATTATGTATTTTAGGAGTTTAAAAATGAAAATATTGATGAAGAAGAATGTCCGATAAACACAATATCCAATGACAATGTAAATGATAAGGTTACCACCAAAAAGTCCGCTCCGTCAGAAAAATCAGAAAGTATTAAGTCTTTAAACGTTTCTGAACCCTATGATGAAGATACTACAGACTCAGAAATTTCTGTAAAAAAAATAATTCAAGTGGTTAATATGGAAACATCTGAAAGTGTTGGAGGGGGTCATTGTTGGACTCCCACTGAAAAAGAGAAAATGCTTTCAAAATGTAAAACAACATCTATAGAAGAACCTATTTCTTTACTCATTCCTGGTACGATTCCTAAGAATTCTCAAGTTTTAATAAGTGATGGTCCACACAACACTCCCTCAGAAACCGAGGATCACGAAGCAGTAATTTCAAGCAAAGTTACATTATCATTAATACCCGTGAGTAATTTGTAATTTTACATTGTATACAAATTAAGTAATAGGGAATTTCAAAGCGTACAGTTTTTTAATTTCTCTATTTAAAAGTTAAGTGTTTACCGAGTAAATTATAAACATTAGTTATCGATCAAATTGGAAGTGTGTATGTATTACTCTATAGATAATACATTATCACGTTGAAATAATCCCAACTAAAAATAAAATAATATTATTTATGTGTGCAGCTGTAGAGGTATTATATTTTACATAATTATATTTTTCACAATTATATTTGTTAAAATATCTGACACGCATAATTATTTTAAGAAATCGTTTTAACCCCTAAAGAAGTAAAGACGGTTTTTTTTTACTATTATATAGTGTACTGCTTATTACGAGTGAATGGAGTAAGATTATATTAATTTTGTTTAAATTTAATTTTCAGGACGATCGGGTAGAAGAATACCTTACTAGTGATGAAGCAGAAGATGATAATACTACTTTAACACTATCAAACACTAAATAATATGTGAAAAAATGATAACATAAAGTATGATTTTCTTATATTTTAATAATATGATATGACGAGTAAATAAACTAAATGTACGTGCACGATTTTAAAATAGGTATTGATTGGAAACTTGGTGAACAGTTATTATAATGTGAGAATAGGAATGGAAGTTTTTAATTGCACATTTATAATGCACTTTAATATTTCGTGGTAGATTTTAATATTATAAAATATAATTTAATAAGAGAATGAGCCATTATTATTATAAACATTTTATCAGTATATGTTAACAGATATGTGATTATATGGTCAGTATTTATGTACCTTTAGTTTGTCAATTTATAAGTCCATTTTGTTGTTACTTTTAATGTTCTTTAGACTGATAATGTTGCCAAATGTTTACTTGAATTTATTGTTCTTTACTTATAATAAATATCTTATGTGTCAAATCAAAAAATGTATATTATTTTGAGTGATACAACGAATGTGTTGTTTTATGTATTGTTTCTGATTTCATCTTTAAGTTTTGTAAAAAATACTTCAAACTTCAAATTCGAGGGTCGATTCTGGTAGTAAACTGATTCTAATTGATACTTTGCAGAGGTTATAAGTACTTTTTTTTAGAGCAACAAGTTCCTAGTATTTTAGCAAAATAATCGGGATAAACAAAATATACATTAAAGGAAAACTGAAATTTTTATCATAAACCAGATTTTAATTAAATGATTTTGTTTTAAATTATGAGAGGAGCAATGAATGTATATTGATTTTACAATATATGTTTTCTTTTTTTTTGTGTCTCTTTTAATTTTTTTGAATATAGTAAAAATGCTTTGGTTTTCAACTTTGAGGGTAGTTTCTAGTAGTAAAATGGAACTAGTTGGTATTTTAGGAGGAGGGGAGAGGTAAAAAAAAATATTCCCAATACTTTTCTTAATAATCAGAAAAGAAAAACAAAATAATGAATTAAGAAAAAATGGTAATTTTTATGTTACACCTGCAGTTTTTAACAAAATTAATTTGTTTTAATTTTAGAAAAAAATACTATAAAATCTTAAAATTTTTCACCAAGTGTTTATTTTAATTTTCTATACCTTTATGGTATAATTTTCAAAGTATTTTAACTGAGCTATTTATAAGCAATTGATTTTTATTTTGATATTTTTTTCTATAAATGTCTATAAAACATTAATCGCTGGGTCAAAATTCTTAAAAATGTAATACAAGATTCTACATAATTTAAATCTGTATAAAATCATTAAAATTACAAAGTCACGATTTTATTTTATTTGCATTTGAAGTTAAAAATCAAGAAAATTTTTCAAATTACAAGTATTTTGTAGTAAACAATTTATAAAATCTTCATTTTTTATAGCTAAGGTATGAAAATGTAATAACATGTTCTTCTTAAGTTTAGTTCCAATATAAAAAACTACTAAAATAAAAATATAAAAAATAAATAAACACAATTATTTTCATGTATATTATTTATAGTTTAAATTTGGACGAAATTACGTGTTTTAATAATGAACGATATTAATTATTTTGTTACAATTCACAAAGCATTATTCGCGGGGACTTCATCTTTTATGCAATGCAATTTTCAAAATAAATAGATTAATTTCAAGATATTATTTATTTATAAAATGAATCTATTTACACTGTTGTACGATCTTTACATAATTTTTTTTAAGCATTATTAACTTAAAAGTTAATTAATATATATAATAATAACAATAATTTAATAAACGAAATGGTTTTAAAAAAAAATTAATCAATTTAATGAAATTTTAAAAGTAAAATAAATGTCTCTCTATAGCAAAAAAACTTATGAAATAAAGTGATATAGGCTGAGAAATCGTCTCCACTTATAATCGTTTTTTGATAATATACCTATCATTGAATTCAAAATTAAGCACACCCATACAGTGAATAGTGATCCGTTGGCATCTACAATGTGCAGTAGAATGGTACCTATATAGGTACATACTTGCCTAGTGCTTACCTTTTTTATATGCTCTGATATTTGATTCAAATTTAATATTTTAACACATCCATTTCCGTGACCTACTCATATTTTCCCATTTAATTTAAATAAAATAATTGTATGAGTGTATAATATATATTAAAATATAATATAATATACTTAAGGCCGTAACTGGGGGGTGGTTATTATTATAATATTAACAGTAGCGGTTCCTATCATTTTATTTTATGCAGTTGCTAATATTTCAGTATTGTGAATACTTAAATATAATCATAAAGCATAGATAAAAGTAATAAATCATTGTACTTACGTTTTTATAATTTTTTTAAAACGTTTTAAACTATTAAATATTGTATTGTGTACTTAAGTTAAAAATAAAACATTCAATAGGTATTAAACATTGTATTTTTTTTTTCATTAAATTGTTTTACTCACTATACACATAGGTACGCGTGATAAATAAAAATAATTATGAGACAAAACATAAGTTATGACCCAAAAAGATATATATTATTATCATATTATATTATCATCATCAATGAAAAATAATAATAATAACTATTTGCGTACAAACTATGTGAAATATGAATATAATGGAGCAGGAAATAAATAATCTGATCATCTTATCAATATAAGTACTTTTATTTGGAATTAAAACTAGTATCCAATACACCAGGTAAAATACCCTATTAACTTTCACTATACATCATTATGTACTAGGCATTAATTATTGAAGATAGTTCTTTCAAATACTTGTTTGAATTGCAACCGGGGATATGGTATATACGTTGTATTTATGCAATTTCAAAGTTACAAATAATAGAATTCTAGAACTTCCACTTTGAAAAAGAAGGTTCCTGCCTACCTATATCAAACACGAACATAGTTCTAAGCATACATATATGTATAAATTTGGTAGGTACCCATCATGTATATTGTATGGATTCTCTTTATTTTTGTCTGAAGTCACATTATTATTTTCAATTAATTGAAAATTATTGTCTGTAACATAAGTTTTCGCAAAACCACAGTAGCGAAAAAAGAAAAAAAGGAAAGCGTAAAACATAATAACACGATAACTGGATAACGTTTAAAATGATTGGCGAAGAGGTGGAAAGTTGTTGTTACGGGAGACCGCACGATAATGAGCAAGAAAGCGTTTCAGACTTCAGTGCGTTTTGTATTGCCACGGCAGTGTGTTCACACGTGTGTGAACGGCAGTTCCAGTACCTGGTTGACAGTTGTAGTGGTGTTCTTTAGGTACTAGTCGTGAAAACATCGTACGTGTCAGAAAATCCAAACCAAATTTTTCATATAAAAAAAAATACTACATACTCGGTGAACGATTCTTTTACAAAAATAAACCAAAGTAAGTAATCCAAATTTTATTTTAATGGATAGTTTCGTTAAAGATACCGTTAAAAAAAAATATAGGAGTTAAAAGATAAATTGTTATAGTTACAGAATCCTGTGTTTAAATAAAAAGTTTATATCCAAGTGTTTTGCTTATATCAAATCGCAGTAGGCAGAAAAAAAATTGGTAATTATATTTTATATTAGGTATATTATTAGGTATCGTTAAATTACACATTATTGACTGTTTCGAAATTATTGAATCCCAACAGATATATATAAAATTTATCTATACGAAATATCTAAACTATTGCATGTTTCTAATGTAATATTCGTGTACTGTATATTTTGAGTGCACGTTGCGTTGAGCAAATGCAAAGCAAACCTTAACTGTACTTGTGCTGCAGATGACGGGAATATTGATTTTATGGACTCAGCTGTAACCAGGTGTAATATCATAGTCTACCGTGGTTATGGTTATACGATTACACTGCAGGGTTGTCAACGAATTCATGAACGCGAGTATTCGACAATGTATACATTAAATTTTTTTAAAATAATTCTAATATGATAGTTTGAAGTATATAATTCTGTATATTGAACAACATAATCATTATGTACATACTACATATATTAGTGTAATCGTAAATAAAGTATGCAACCATCCGTAAAAAGGGCGCAAGAATGATGTAATTATAAATATGTAAAAAGTCCCTAATATTTTTTTAATTACATTTAAGCTGATTCCAATTTTTTTTTAAGAATTCGGTATGATGGCGTGAGAATTACTTCCAATGCCTTCTTTTATTCTCATATTTTTCATTAAATAATCGATAAAATGTTTAGTATAAATACAGTAGGTACATACAATCTATTTTTTTTATTTTCAACTAATGATTATGTAATTACATAATTATTTGTTTTTAAATATAGTAAGCCATATTTATTAAATATTTTTACGCGAATATTAAATTATTTATGTTATATTAATTATTATTGTACTATTTTTGTATTTTTATGCATGTTTTCCTGCAACATTTGCATATTAAATTGGGTGGTATTTATATAGCGTATATACTAAGTACAACAGTATAGGTATTAATATTAAATTTTTAAGTGAAATTATGAAACATTTTTAAATCATTCATTTTTATTATTATTATTTATTAATACTTGGTAATAATAATAATACTTAATAATTCAAAAATTAAGAAATATTAAACGGATATGAACAATTTTTTAACTGATTTTAAAAACTTGATAAAATATAGGTTTTAAAATATTAAGGTTTTATGTACCTATATAATTAATAATTATATATACATATATCGTTACAAATTTAATGATCTAAAATTTAATAGATAGTATAAAAATTCTTATTATTCTAAACATAATTAAAAAAAAAAAATCAATACATTAATTTTTTAATAAACACATTTTTTTTATGGATTTCAAGATAATTTTACCTATCATAATTCTTTTAGTAAGTGATAAAATTAATTTAAGGCGCCTTCTTGTTTAAGTGTTTTGATTGGCACTTGTTCAATTAATATTATTGTAAATTGAGCTTAGTTAGAATACAATTTTTCATACTTGAAATTGGTTTCAAATATATATATGTATGGTAATTGATAACAATATAATTTTACTATAGAAAAATGTTGAATGTTTAACAGTCGACCCTCTGTAATTACGTATATCCTGTTTACATTTTTATATGTTATGAAATTCATTTCAAAATTTAGCATGTTAGTTTTATTTTATTAGTTAAAGTATTATAATTTTTAAAACGCTCTATATATCTTTATAAAATAATAATTAATTTGTTGAGTTTATAATAATAAATATTTAATATGTTTAAATATTAATAATGCAATTATAATGGGAGCGTTTAAATGCTTTAATAAAATAATTACTAAGAAAAATTATTAATTTGTATAAGCTAATCAATAAACAATAAACAAGTTTGGATACTTTGAGAATCATATGGATATATGGGTAGTAGGAACTCAGCTGTAATAACAACGGTCAACGGTAATCAAGTAAAAATGTACCATATAGAATATCATATTTTTAGTAGAATGTCTACTATCTTATACTAGTTTTACTGGTTTCAATATTGTGAATACTGCATCATTGCTGGAAGGCGTTACTTTTGCTAACTAGTTCCTACGTAAATTTTAAGGAAAGTGAAATCTTTAAAAAAATAAATGTTTATAGAACGTGTGGCTTTCATTTAAGTTATTTTGTAATTCGTATTTTATCATTATTATGTATTACTAAAAATACCTTAATCGTTAAAAAAATAAATGCTTCCATTTATCATTATACTCGTAAAATGAGTACAATTAACTTAATCTGCTTGTTATAAATATACTAATTTATATACTTTTTTAAATATTAATATATTATAATATTTGAAAAATTATTGAAATACATTTTAATGATCACTGGTTTTGTTATATTTAAATTTATAGAAATGTAATTATTGATTTTTAAAATAAAAATTGTTCAATATGTTAATAAATCATTTTAACAATATTTTTTTAGATTCTGAACGGAGCGATGAATGTATTGATTTTACAATGTTGTGTGTTTTTTTTTTTCTTTTTTTTTTGTGTCTGTGTACACGAGAAAGTGTCGAAATAATACTTCAATTTTAAACTTTGGGGGTGGTTTCCGATAGAAAAATGAATCTAGTTGATGCATTGAGGAGGTAATTTTTGAATTTCCCAATAGTTTTCAAAAGCACCGGGAAAAACCAAAAAAAAAATTAAGGAAAAATGGGAATTTTTAAGTAAAACCAGTTTTCGACCAAATCGATTTTTTTATATGGTTGTAATTCAAAAACTAATCACTGTAAATACTTGAAATTGTCACCAAATGTTTATATCAGTGTTATCTATATACAATTAAATTTTCAAAAATAAATAATAATATGTTGGTTATATCATAATAGTCAATCATATTATGTGTTTTTGTGTATATATCTAGAAACATTTTTTATAGGAGAGAAAAACTTCAATCTTCATTATTGAGGGTGTTTTCTGGTTGAAAATTAGATCTATAGTTTATAATAATTTTAAAAATTATCGGAAAACCAAAATCAAATTATGAAAATATAATAATATTTACGCAAAACCAGTTTCTGAGTTTCTGACAAAATCTATTTTTTTGTTGTATCTAATTCAAAAAATGGACAACCACAGTGACTACTTTAAATGTGTAAAATGTGTTACTCTATAATAATTACATATGATTTTTAATATATTTTGACTGAGTGATATTTATAAACTCTAAATTGTTTTTTTTTTATTTATCATGTACCTAAGATAAAATTTTTGTTTGTAAGTGTTATTATAAAACAAAGCTTAAAAATTTTTACTGTTGAGATTTAAAAAAGAATTTGAGCGTAAAAGTACCGAAATGCATTTTTATATAGTGTTTGAACTGTTTGAAGTCCAAATTTTAATAATATTACAGGATTTTTACGAATAATAACAAGAAGTATTTTATTATTATTAAAAAATATATTAATCATAGATACTTAAAACATTCCAATACTACTTAAATTTACTATAATCATTGAGTATGATAGTACTATCTATACTCAATGCTATAATCCTATAATCTATATAGATACAATGACACGTTTAAAATAACTTTAAAATTCTTTATTATTATGAACTTATTTACATATTTATTTGATATAAGAGTAAAATTATAACAAAAATATATGAAGTAATATTATTATATCATTATTATTTTATTGTAGCATTATTATTATTATTCTATAATATTGGTAGGTATAATATGATGTTTTTGGAAAAAATTAGTTGAAAATACCGTGTATTTCTAATTTAAAAATAAATTAGCAATAGTGATAAAAAAAAAACAAATTATTTAGAACATATTTTCAAAACACCGTCTTCGTCGGAATCGTTTATCGTATACAATGATTAAATCATTGAATTTAAATTGAATACTTTCATTACAATGACGAGGTACGGTCGAAACTCACTAAGAATAACTTTCCAGGGTTTTTAAACTGTATACATATAGAGTTATGCTTTTACCAGATCATATAATTATTATAACAAATACTCATAATTTTATTTGTATCTACATAACATACCAACGGAAAATATTAATTAATATTATATTATTTTATTTATATGTAGGTATTATTATGAATATTTATTTGTTTTGCTTAATGGTTATCATAATTACTACAATTTACTAATTATAACAATCAAACTAATATGTGTATAATATAAATTATAACAGGGTTCTCAATTCTCATAAAAATCTAAATTAATAAGAGAATCTTCATATATGATATCAATCTTAATTTTCTCAAATGAACCTTTTGGATTTAATCGAAAAAGTTAATACCTATAACTGTTGTAAATGTTATTTTTTATTCTTAATAATACTATAAATTACCATCAATATTCAATCTATATAATAAAGAAACCAAGTTCGGAATTTGTCAGATCCCAGTTTAACTCCAAAACTATCAAATAAATTCGAACAGTTTTATTTTTAAATTTAAAAAACGCTTTACCAAAGTAAGTTAATTTTATACTCAGATTCTGTCCCCTGGATATCAATTGATGAAATTAATCTTTGTTAATTTATATTTATTATAATATTATTGTACATTATAATTTTTTTAATTAATTTATTTTAAATAAAATTTTAGTTATATTATAAATATATAAATTGAAAATATTGATTTTTATTTTATATCATTGGATAATCGTTTATACGATCTCCGAATGGTTTAATATTGTTTAACTTATTATTATTATTATTCTTTTTTTCGTGAAATCTGAAACAAGTAATTTTTTTACTAAATAAAATGTTTAGGTACGTCTATAATATAATAAGTTATTTAGTTATACTATATTATTGCATATTATATTACGTCAAAATAAAGTTAAATTACATACAGATGAAAAAAGCAAGTTTTTAGAATAATTAAAGTAATGTATTTGGGAAGTTTTAATTTCCTATTACAGTATTACATTTAAACAGTCAAATTTTTTTGAAGGAATTTATAATGTTCCATTTAATTTGTGTTCTACTTTACTGTTCTACATTTTCTGATTTGATACATACTCTCATTTTGTTCAACAGTCAACACACTTTTTTTCAAATTTTAACAATGAAATCTTTATTGAGCTAATAAAATCAGTTATTATTTTTAGGTCAAAGCCAATAACCTATAACTAATATATTTTGTATCTAATAAAATTAGTCAAATAAATAATATACCTAGATATTGTATGTATTGTACATAATGTGGTAGGTATATATTATGTTCATAGTAGGTATACACGTATGTCGTATACACACAGTAGGTGCACGGTGCACCTACCTAATAAGAGTATAGGTCGACAAAGAATATTTTAAAATTTAACAAGCACTGGGATTAATTCAAAAAGTATTGTGACGATAATTATTTACTTAAATTTGTGTATCATATATGTATTATTATTTAAATTTTACTAAGTTGATACATTTTTTTTTTAAATTATACTGTGTTATTATCACATAAACATGTAATTATATAAGTTCAAATATTACGAAAAATTAAAAATGATTTTTTATGCTGAACTTCTAAAAATTTAAAAATATTATTTATTTATAATTTATCTGCTGTAGGTTTATAATAAAGTCATGAATAAAATGATGAAAACAATTTCAATGGCATTTTGCATTACGTAACACGCTTTCAATATGAATAGAAGTCACGATTTTATTCATATTTGTACATCGGATGTATTGCTTAGTGAATTATTTACAAAGAGTAGGTACCTATAACATTTCTCTTAGAAATATTTTACTTAGAACATCTTAAATATACCGAATACAATTTTGATTTTTTATTAATCCATTTACAAATAATGTTAATTAGATTTTTATTTAACAATTAATCGTTTAGGTATGAAAATTAAATTATAAGTAGATATATTGTAATTTAGTACATACCTACTATATACGAATAAGCGAATAGAATATTATATTATCTAATTAATAATAAAAACAATAAAAATTCAAACAGGGTATAGATTCAGCCAGGTATTTGGATCTCCGTTCATTCTACTATTTCTCACACATGATAGTTTATTAATTAAATATAAAATAATAATGTTATAAATGTAAGTTAAAAACTTAAATTCAAATATAAAATCATCTAATTAAACAAAACTATTCCAAGATCAATTTAATTTGAGCCTCTAATTATAATAACATTATAAAGACTTCCCATAAAAATAATCTATGATTTAACACTATTAATTAAAACAGTAAATAAACTATATCTTGATATTATATCAAAATATCTGATTTCCATATCAAAATAAACTATAAATTTTATAAAAATAAAATATCATAAAATAATAATAATCGCATAAATGCATTCATGACTGCATATGGGCATATTATTACAATATTAATGAGAAGGCTACTTGATACTGTCTTCTTTTTTTCTTGAAAAGTAGTCACTTAGGCATATAAAAACGTATTTTAAAATCTATGTATTATTTATGCAACTTTTTTATACATAGGTAAATTATAGTCAAATCTATATAATATGTAATAATTAATTATTCTAATTTTTTCATTTTAAAATAACTTAAAAATGAATTAATTTATGTCCTATTCTTTTTGTGTTACCTATTGTAGAGTAATTTATTCATTATTCATAATTAATTTTATCACTTCAAAACGTTGATAAATATAACATGTAATCTCAAATATAGATACCTAACTACAAAAATAAGTATAAAAAAATATAAATTTTTATTTGGCTTACGTAAAACATAACACTATCTAATTGTATATACAGGTGTATGAATATCTCAATAAGCGATAGTGCAAAAAATTTAAACCTCAGAATATAACGATAATAGGAAATATATTTTTACTTTCATTAGTTTTTTTTTAGAAAATGAACGCATTAAATCGTATATAATAATAATTAATCGTTATTATTTAATCATAAATATAGTTATATTACAATATTTACAATTACTTATAATATTTATCATTATCATTTTTTAGAAAGTTTTTACATTTCACCATATTTTTGATTGTATATACATTGCACAGTGAATTTTATAAATTAATATAAATATAATAAGTTTAAATATTTAATCTATAGTTTTCAATTTTAGGTATTGCAACTTTAGATAGATAGTATATCATTGTGAAGTAATAGGGTAGTAATCCAATATAACTGTGCTTTATTATTCACTTATCGTAAGTTATAACTTTATAAGTGCCACATAATAAAAAATGATAATTTTTACAAAATTATATTATATTACAGATAGATAGTATATAATTTTAAAGTTCCGACTATACAAACATTTTATATCATAATTCCTAAGCACAAAATTGATTTAATAGTTGGTATACACATTGTGTTAGATACTTAAATGTATTACTAACTAAGAAATATATTTTACTCATAATTAAACATAAGTATCTATGTTTACACGTAAAATGACTAAAATTTCTATATAATATCTATATCTATACCTATTCTGCACAGTCATTTTGTATAATTATATAACAAATAATATTATTGTTTATGGTTTTTTTTTATGTTTTAGGTGAGCATTAATACTATTTGAATGAAGTAAAATATACTAATTTAAACGATCTTATAAATACAAGGCTATCAGTTATCATGATAGAAAATAAAAAAGAGTCAACTCATCCACCTCTTAAGAGGTATAGGTAAGTAAAAATGTATCTAGTATCCTACGAATACATAATATTATAAAATGAAAATTGCATATTGATTTTTTGATTTTTAGGTCTAATTCTATGGGAAATTCAGCTGCTTATGCCGGCTTATTACTCGTAGAGTTAATTCTGTTGGTTATAAAATTCATTTATACTACCGTTGAGTCCATTATACGTACGTTTTTACCGCCATTAGAAAAATCACTTAAAGACGAAATTATATTAGTAAGTTCTTTAATATATATAGTGTTATACTGTTATATATAAGATACAATAAGAACAAACGGTCTAACAAATGTTGTAATTGATTTCTGACTTGATACATATTTCAGTATTGATGAATCATGGCCTATGGGTATTCTGTATATCGTGTAATTGTGTATAATTATAAAAACATAAAATAATATAATACCAAAATGATTATGAAGTTTAATTCTAAAATATTATATCAGTTACATCGTTAGTGTTTTTTAAAGATTAGGTTTCAATGTTTCTCAAGAGTTACATTTATTGAAGACGTCTTATAATTTTTCACGAACCTACACATATAAATTACTAAACAGTCATATTATAAACAAAATTTTTCTAGTGATATAGATTTATTTAAAGACCTTACGAAACCTCTGCACCTATTTCCATTAGCATATTATATTATAATAATATTATTATCATAAGCTAGCTTGTTACAATGCCATAATAACTGTTTTTTGGTCATTACATAAGCTATATGTACTGCCTACACTGTTAATTATAGTTTTAAGAATCGGTTTGATGTTGACACATGTCAAAAACATAAATTTAAATTCAATCAATTTTTTATTTACATTAATTTAAAAAAGTCTTATTAATGTTAATATGTTATTATTTTATTTATAAATATTGAAACAATTTATGTTATATATTTATTTTTAGGCTACATAAATAAATATATAATTAATAACAATTTATTATAATACGTTGTAATTGTTTTTAATTGTTTTTCTTTATTTTCTAACATCAACAGTAAAATTTTAACTTCGTCCTATTATATTTTTTAGATAACTGGTGCTGGTCATGGTATTGGTCGAGAATTGGCATTATTGTTTGCCATACAAAATGCAATTATTGTATGTTGGGATTTAGACGAAAAAGGAAATAATGAAACTAAACAAATTCTTAAAATTAAAGGTTACAAACGTGTTTATACTTACAAGTAAGTATATTTTTACATTTATCTACCTATATAAAACTATAAATGTATTATCAAGTGCTTATAAATATTTCTGGAGTGCGATCCAGATCAGGGATCTACAAACTATAGTACCCGCAGTAGGCCATAATAATATTATGTAGTGCCCTATAAGTTACCAAAAATCATACCTATACAATATACATATATTGAATATTAATATTGATATTGAATTGAGTTCATGCTACTTTTATGTGTTTGAATTGAGTCCAGCTTATTATCTTTGAATCAAATTCGTAGGTATAGATAAAATGCCATAACAAAAAAAAATGTCATGAATCTTGCACATCATATTATACCGGATACGCAACGATTACGGATATTCAGCCCGGTAGCATAATATAGTCGTTCAAAATTAACCAGTTGTGCCGAATACTTTATGAACACACAATTAATTAATACATACTAAATATCAAATTATTACGAGTGAAAAATGGAGTATATGTTTAGTGAAAAATAAAAAACAATAAAAAAATTTTTTTTTAATATTTATTAATTACTTAATTGATTCTTTATACTTATTATTATATGATTAAAAAAAAAAAAAACTATGTAAACAATCACACAAATAAATTTTTTGAGAGACTAAGTACTCAGTTTACCTCCACGCAGTGTCTCCTGGGTTACGATAATATACTGAAGGGACTCAAACCAATGTCATCCATACAAACTTATGATATGGAAATTTTTATGTTGAATTATATGTCAAATTTGTAGTTTGTATAAAAAAAAAAGCCACAGTTCACTGGTTTTGTTTTGTTATAACTTATAACTTATAACCCAATATTATGTATACATATTATGATTGATTGATTACATCGTTTCATTTTTTTTAAAGATATTTTAACTAACCGGATACATTTAAAAACTAGTGAATACCGAATAATGATAGACGATCACACACAAATATATACTAAAAAATACCAAATATACACTAAAACAAATATAATGTCGACTGAATAATTATTGAAATGTTTATTTATTGTATATCTACATAATTAATTTTTCTTCTTTTGTATAATTAAAAAATATGATACATAGCTTTCATATCGATGTAATCAGATCCTTAAGTAAGGAGAAATTCATAAATCAAAAAAATGCCCAAGTAATTTGACAGAGAAAAAATCAAAGTTTATTTCACGTTATAGGTATGCAATATTGGTGAAATATACGTATTTTTTTTTCCGCAAAATAGGTAAATAAAATATTTTAAAAACAAGCAACTAGCAAAATAAAATATATACATATTATATATAATGCTGAACTAACATTTGGATACAATCAGTATAATTATATACATTTCGTAATATACGATGTATAATAAGAGTTTCAATGAATTTATTAATAATAGACATTAAATAAATTGGTCTTGACTGATGCTGATTTGTTAAAGTACTATAATAAATATTAACAGTATGCAGAATCTCCTTTGTTTACTGTGAGCTCTAATTGTATATTTGTATACAATACTAAGTAATATTATTGCATAATAATCACATAAATTAAGGTGTAGGGGATTATAAATTATTGTATATCGTTATAATAAATGTATAGTTCTTTTATTTATATTGAATCGTAAAGAATATAATAACAAATGACGTTGACCTAGCCAAAATTCACGAATGACATTGACATAGGTCTTGGTGTACGTATTCGTATTTGTTAAAATTACTCAATACGTGATTTGATTGAATACTACTAATAAACACTCAATACGTGATTTGATTGAATACTACTAATAAACAACAGTATTATTTTAATTTGTATAATAACATTTCACATAGAAAAACAAATTTAGTACGTATAGAATATTATTAATCAACAATTTGAATTAGAAAGAGTTTTCGTAGTTTAAAAACACACTAAAGATTTTTTAGTAGAGTGTGCCATGTTTGATGAGAATTGTACACTATAAAAAACTATTCTTTAATTTGAATTAAAGCTTTTCTTAATAACTAACAGCTTAAATAATTATTGCTGTATGTTTTATACGAATGAGCTATAAACATAACAATTAACACAAATTAAGAAACGATATAAAAATCATTTAGTTGAAAAACTAGTCAAATGGATTAACAAATAAATACTCTGGGGGTTAGTGTGTTGAATTTTAAATTTAGATGTAATAATTTGGGATTATTTTCTACAATTATCTACTTAAAATAGTTAGGTAAATTTAAAATTTAGTAAGATTTGGGTTTATGCCATTAGAAACGTATATATTGCGTCTATATAAGGGTTTCAAGCATTTTGATAACCTCTTATACAATATTATATTATTATATTCCGATTATATAAGCATATTTTATAGTATAGTTTTCGAATATTTAAATTTTTTTTCAACCATAATTTATATCTAAAATATTTAAACCGAAATTCAAATTTATAATAAGACTAAAAAAATTCAAATTTAGGTTTTCAAATTATTTTGTTTGATACTTTAAAAAAAATATTATTATTAAATATTAGCGATAACCGATAGTAATTTTATAATGTTGTAGTATACAAGTTAAATGATATTATTTTCATAAATATAGTTATATAAATAATAAATCTACATAAATGCCGTATGTGGTTATATTATGAGTAAAGTCCAAATCCTACTTTATTTCTTTAGAGAGAAATATGCGTTACAAAATAGTCACACTTCCTTCCAGTTAACACTCACAACCACTGAAACCTGCACCACTGAAATCACTTAACGTAACTTATATTATTATACAGTATAATTCCAGAAATCACCCTCTAGCAGATATCTAATACACAAACAAAACTACAAAGTGAAAGTAAAAGTATCTGCGACATAAAATTAACTACATATTCCAATACCTAACTGGTTATATATATAATGGCAGAATACCTTCTTATAATGATTCTTGTAAATTCCGTTTATTGTTTCAGACTATCAATTATCTCATTTAAAAGGAAATTTAATTAATACATTATCTATTTTGTAAGAATCTGCAACCTATATTATATACACCTAATACCTACCAATTATATTTGACATAAACAATTAATAAAAATATTGTATTTGGAATTAAATAACAACTGACGAAGAAAAAATTATATTCTCATGCGAATAACCTCCATCAATCACTTTACTCTTAAGTAATTGTTTTGAAATATAATATGTAAAGAAACACTACTGCATATTTACTTAATAGCGTTAATGACGAACAGCGTTTCGATATTTTTTGATATATTTGAGGTTTTGAATTGTAATGAAAATAATTAGGAAATAAAGTATATGTTTTATTTTTTAATGTTTCTTAGTTGTGGTATTTATAAAGTGGTAAAATATTTTCAGTAGTTATTCGTCATATATTATTTTATTTAAAATTATTTTTTCAGATATTTCTATAGTTTTAAAAATTAGGGCAAACACTTTTTAAAGTTTTGCACGTTTTTGTTGCAACTATCTTTACTATAATTTTTTAGTTAGATAATAAGCCGCAATATCTTTACAGTATATCTTCAGCCACGCACATACGTTATATATTGTCTACATATTAAAATTGTTGTTATATAAGTAATTTAACTGTTTTTATTTTATAAGTAGTAACTATACATATGTAACTTTAAATGCATTAAAATATATAAATTACTATTAATGTAACACATACCTACCTTATATATAACGATATATAATTTAATGTTCAATTTATTTATTGCTTCCGAGTGATATAATATTTCATGTTAATATACGATAAATGACTAATTTAGGTATTAAAAACGTTGTTGTAACATAAATGTATGCAAATTTAATCCCTAATTTTTATTTTTATATTAATGTTTGATGATATCCGAATTTACTAATATTAATGTTTTTTTCAGAGTAGACGTATCTAATAGACAAGAAGTTTTGGATGCTGCAGCATTAGTTAAACAAGAAGTTGGTAGTGTCTCAGTGCTGGTAAACAATGCGGGAATTATGCCATGTAGACCGTTGTTTTCTCAAAGCCACGAGACAATTGAAAAAATATTCAACGTCAACGTTTTAGCTCATTTTTGGGTAAATTCAATGCAAACAATAAATTGTATACTTGACTGATATATTAATATTTTCTTCGTATAAATTTTAAATTTTTATCAGGCTCTGGAAGCTTTTTTGCCAAACATGATTGAAAATAACCATGGTCACGTAATCGCTTTATCTTCAATGTGCGGTGTCATCGGACTTCCAAATGTTGTTCCATATTGCGCTTCGAAATTCGCCGTAAGAGGTAATATATAGTTTGTTTATCAATTCGAATATAACTTTAAAAATCCAGTTATTATCATTGTCTAACATTAAATATGAATATAATAAATGTAATGTGTACATAATGAACTCTCTCTTTTTTTACGAATAAAAATTTCAAATCGCTTGATTTTTCAGTGGTATATTCAAGGTAGTCGAAAACCAAGGTCGTAAAAAATGAGAGTAATCCGATGAGATGTTTTTGTTATGTAATGGAATACCGTATAATCCGTATTATATATGTACATATAAATATACACACACACACACACACACACACACACACATATTATCTTATATTATAATATATATTAAATTTATAAAAGCTCTTATGAAAAGTCATTGAAACGTATATTTAATGAAGATATTTATTATAAGTTTCAACTTTCAATAAACCAATATAAAACTATAAAACATGGGATATTATTAAATATTAATATTTTTATAATATAAATTATACAATTTATACATATAACGCATAATGTTTATACTACCTATATCAAGACAAGTGCCTACCCCTAATTTAAAATACAAACATTTCTAAAGTACCTATTTTATTAATTTAATCAAAGATAGATTTCAATTTCCAAGCATTAAAATTATTTTTTAAAACACTCAAACTAAGCGTAGGTAAACATATTTTATAGATTGGCAGACGAGTTATAAGTTACATTATATAGTTTAAAAAACGTTTACAGGGAAAACAAATATGTGAATATTTATATTATATACTTTTTATTGCGTTTCGTTGTGTGCTCATTTTATGATTTAATATTTATGTGTGAAAAATATTTAAAACATTAATAACACTTATATATCATCAGTAAATACAAAACGCTGCTCCCACATGCAACTATTAACGTGTTGAACATCAGTCAGATAATTTTTTGAATAAATAACGTTTTGTTTCATGAAACACAATAAAATGATAAATACTACGTACTTACTATATACGTAGATTGTGTATTGTATACATATTATTTTTCAGTACAACTATATTCACTACAGCAATAAAATTAAAAAACCCTTTAAATTCTTGCTAAATTGTATCTTCAAACAGTTTAGGTTGTTGATAACTATTATATGAAATAATTTCTACAACATATTATATAGTTGCACGTTTGCACACTATTTTATTTACAACATGTATAATAATAAGTAATAGTTTTTACTACATTTTATTAATTTGTTATCCTTAAATAGAAATTGTATAATATTTATTTACATTTGCTTCATAAAATAATATTATAAAATGTTTTTCTTTTATAAATTATTTTAAAATATACCTATACCTACTACTACAATATATTCCCTACAGATTATATAGATTCCAGTACTAAATTATTGATTTTTGGTAATGTGCAATTATGTATTATAATATATTTTGTCAAATTCCTCATATATTATTATTATTATACAGTTGCAATATGTAGTTATAGTTATTATTTTCAATATCGTCATCGACTCATTAAATATAATAGTGTATCTGGTTTTGCAGGACTTATGGAAGCCTTATACGAAGAGTTAAGAGTTGGAGATACGAAAAACAATAAATCTGAAATCAAATTCACTACAGTTTACCCAATTATGGTTAATACAGGACTAGTTAAGAAACCTAGAAATCGATTCCCGTTTTTGTTGGATATGCAATCACCTGAAAAAGTAGCCAATATTATTGTAAAATCGATGAGGCGTAACTACAAAGAAGTCAGTATACCGTGGATGCTGATGCCTCTCGACCGGATATCCAGGTATACATTATTATACAGAGCGGTCCGCGAGTGTTTATATTATTACAAAGTATAGTATAGGATAACGGACTTCACTTCAAACCTGTCTACTTTAAATTGACGAACTTTGTTGGGGGTACCATTTTTAATGTGAAATCCATAAATTTTCTACAGCCAATATACTTCATATAATACCATTTATTATATAGAATAAACTATACAAATATAAAATCAAGATCTATTATACATTTATATTTAGACGTGATGTTTTATGCCCCATCATGCTTGTCTTGATACAGTGATACGTCCCCTCGCATTAATGATTTACTATTATGAGCGCCCATTAGAGGGGAAGATAGGTCACTTGGCCCCCTCCTGGGTAAAAAATATTAAGAACATGTAGTTAAAAAAATATGGCATATTTCCATTTATATGTCAAAATAATATTAAATCTTTAGTATCTTACATTTGAGAATTGTTTTATTTTGACCCCCTATCCCCCTTAAAATTTTACCAATAGATGCTAATGTTTACTATCAGTCCTCGGAAATTAATGTATCTACTTTTAACTCATTAATTGTAGTGGTATATGAATTCATTAGTATCTTAGATTTTTAATTAATACAATAAATTATTTTATTATGTTCAGTCAATAAATAAAAGTTAAAACATGATATAAACAATAAAATACAATTTGCGAATCATTAATTCAAAATTATTGATTTAAAATAAGTTATTGAAACGACTACTTGAGAACTAATAATATCTTTTAGTTATTAATTATTACTAATATGTTGTACGCACAATAATTTATTGAGTATAGGTGAAATATGATTACACAGTATCGATATCTGATTAGAACTATATTTATAATTTCTATGCGTTATTCAATAATGTGTCCATGATTTTATATAGACTGCTGCCCGGAAAATTCATTCAAAACGTTAAAGATTTCATCGACACCGGTTTGGACCCACACACAGATGATTAAATCATAGGTATCAATTGTTTTTCCGCTAACATAATAATTAATTATATTATAATTCTTTTGATAATATTTGTAAAAATAAGACTTGATTATTGTTTTTTTTTTTTTTTTTTTTATTCGTTTTTATGTAATAATGACCGTATTTTCGACAGTAATTATTATATTTATATTTTAAGGTATTTATGGTTTTGTATATTTATATAATATTATTATACTTCTTGCTTGTTATAACTATATGTACCTAATTTTGTAAATAATTGTTTGTACAATGAATACAAGATGTAACTTTGAATTTTTTTAAATTTTTGTCCAGTAAAATAATTTATTTGCAAAAAATGTACAATCAAAATGATTTATTAAAAATATGTGTGTAAGACATGTATTAAGGCGACGAAAATTAACTGTCTAGGGACATCGCTGTATATATTATAACACTTATAAGTTTTGTTTGAATTTTAAATTATTATCATTCTCAAATTGTAAATAGCTAACCGACCGGCATATGCGAGTAAGCAGTGATCATAGTTGAGAATATATATTGTACACATTACCTATATGTTTTACAAACTGTGTATCTATAACAATGTTAACAACTGCTCCTGTGGCTCGTAATTTTTCGTTGTCCGACAACAATATTTAGGTCATTAATAGAGGAAATAAAAGTTTTGAGAAAACCCGTGTTCAATATAATTGTTTAAACCATGGTTTGTACCTACTTATAAAATATTTCAGGTGGATTAATTGTATGCATTTTATAATAGAATATGTAGTGTAGACTATCGGCACCTGACAGACGTGCTCTATCGCCTCGCCTCTAGCGCGTACCTATAACTTAGTCGGTCGTTACAGTACATGATTGTATGATATTTGTATGTGCAATAGTGTGTAGATTATAAATTAAAATCCAAAAACGTGCTATTTCTTTTAGGTATATTATAAATCGAGTAATTCGTTGTTTATATCTATCGTAGTTAGACTTCTCTATGTAGCTGCTTAAAAATGTTATTAGTTTTAATATATTATTTGCAGTGTTATTATTTTTATCGGGTTAAGCGGTGTTTAGCAAAACAATGTTTATTCAACGAATAAAAAAAAAAAATGAATAAAAACGTTGTTAATTCCATTTACGGGTTTACACAATAATAATAATAAGCTTTAACCGTGTTTTAAAACGAGGGTCGTCGAGATGTACTGAACTCGAGTTTAGCCGATTGATTTTTTTACATTCATCAATGCGCTCGCCTCCAGTCATACACATATTATTATTATTTCATGCACCAAGGCCGTAGTTGGAACACATTTTCGGGGGGGGGATGGGTGAACCCCCCAACCCCTCTCATATAAGGCCTTGTCGTGCACTTGCACTATATATAATATATATTTAATTCCTTCTTCACACCAATCATCGTCGCTATATGTATCCGGTACAACGCTCGTAGTGCAAATCTCTTTTTCGATAATTTCTAAATTAAATTATTGATTTATTAATGTTTTATGCTGGTCACTCGTACCCACTGTCGCACATCCGAGTGTCCAACTTACACCATAATACAACAGCAACCTGTTTGTTCTGTGCAAAGATTTCAGTGTCGATCACTATAATATCGGTGGATCACTCGAACGTGATAAATAATATACGACTGCATATTGTGTATACATCACGAGTGTCTACGCATGTTGCATGATGATCAATGTTATAAACAGTTATAAGTAGTAAACGCATAGCACGTTTTATACGTCGTTTAAGATTTGAATTACTTAAAAAAACAAATCATGTTCCACGAAATGAATACATGTATATGTACCGTTTAAAGCGGTTCTATTACCGTAAGTATACACTATAACTTACCTACGACTCTACAGCAAGAGCCAAGAGTAGTCATATTTTGAGTATTTTCGCAGTTTGGCATCGCACACTATATATATTGAAGAGCAAACCATCCCAATACCAACACTCTTGCAGCAACTCCTATGTAATTTATCTGACGAGTTTAGTCACAATCCGTACTGTATACGTTTATAGAGGACAACAAACGAATACATGCGGTAAAATCCGCCTCTCCTACGGATAAATCCAATACGTATTGTAACCCGGAAAACCGTTTGCTTCGTATAGGCTAAGTTTTAGGATAAGTCTACAAGTAAGATATATCTTCTTCACACGAACTGAATTAAAATGATGTATAGGTATAAAAATTGTGTGATATGAAATTCGATAACGTTCGTTATACACCTAATGTTGTAAGCACCTATAAGGTATGTGAATTAGAATCTCTACGACGCAAATAATTTAAACACTTGTTTTGAAATTTCACCAAAATTGTCTAAATCTTCTACCATATCATTTTTGCGAAATTGGAATGGTCCTAGAGAAAAATTTTCTTTTTAATGAGCTTGAATATTACGTCCGGACTGTTCCGTGCGATTTCGAGTCTTATTTTTGCGCCTGAACCTTATATCCGCAAGTATTATTATCGGCATCCACTGTGCAGTATACCTTGACAGGGGTGGCCAACTCGCGGCTCCTATTTATACAATCAAAATTTACTTATTATTATTATTATTTTTTTTTTTTTTTTTGGTATACATATAGCCCGATATAGGTACTTATAATAATATGTTGCCACAAATATTATAAATATACCTTTTTATATATTTTATTGTACATGGTCCCGCACAGCGTCACCCCACAACAATTTAAATCTCAAACAAATTAGTTCAAGGCGCATAACGCATATCCTTGAGTACCTTTGAGTACCAAATTTCGGAACTATGATGAGTGCGCGATATAAACTTGGCTGTGAGTCGCTTATATACAAACACACATTCACACATTGCCTTATTATATTAGTATAGAAACACGTACCTATATGTATAGAATGTGTACGCTGTATATAAGACTATAATAATATGTCATTTGTGTTGTGATTGATGATTTGTGACTAAATAAATATACGAGTATATACATTTATATATCTGACGTGGCTGTAGTTTATTTGACGATGTATCGCATTAATAAATGATCGATGGATCGGTAATGCGTGGTAAATGATAATCGTTATACGCGTAGTTCACTATTACAGTAAGTATATACACCAACAATAATATTATATATATATATATATGTATAGTTATACATATATGTATCCTATTCGTACAACAACGTCAATATTCATATATTATACGTGTGCGTTGTATACAATTAAGCCTGTTTCGTAAAACGTACATAATATACCTACGATGACGATGTTATAGCATGACGTGAAGCAACTACTACTCCTATGGTTATCGTAGCACCCGGCTATTAATGAGTCAGTAATAAAAGCGTTCAAACAGTTGCCGTCATTTGTCTAGAGCTGTCTAAGTGTCTGTCTGTGTGTGTGTTTTTTTTTGTTATTAATTGTCCGGGATAATTAAACAAAATAATCCGTCTGCAAAAAATTAACCTACATATTATATATTATTGACTATTATGATAGCTGTTATATTACAGACGTACCACGGGCAAGAGTTGACATATGGGTGGTCCTTACTCCTTACCAATATACTATATGTTACACGATTGCGTATACTTGATCAATATTTATATTACAATTTGGATCTAACCGGGCAATATATAGTCAAAATGACGGAAATCTGTCGGGCGTCGTTATTCGAATGGGATTTTTCTTTTTTTTTCTTTTTAACTAAAAAATATATACGTTCAAATTCAATATCAAATGACCTAAATTTATTCAAACATACCATACATCGGGACTTTTTTCAAATTGGTCTCGTGCAAAATATTCAATTACGCCACGATAAAACCCCGGTGTGTGTGTGTGTGTGTGTGTGCGTAGTGTAAAGTGTAATCTACAGATATAAATTTCAAAATGGAAATCTTTGTTACTCGTGGTCTCTGAAAATATACTCCTCCGATTTATCTTGGTTTTTTTTTTTTCATTTTAAAAAACTACATCGCGGAGCGAGTTTTAAACCAATTTAGATTCTACAAATTAATGAAAAATCGAGTGATTACTTTTTTAAATAATTGGAAAATAGGCTCACAAAGATAATTTTTTCATCCGTATTACCAATTATTAGTACTTTAATGAATAGTTGTTGCAGTATATTATAATTATTTGTAAAAAAAAAATACAAAATGTATTATTCGTAATGGATAGAAATTTTTGATGGTTTCATAAAATATTTTGTCGTATAGAGTTTTATGAATAAAGTTTCCAATGTATTATTATATACATAAGAAAACCGTCGTGAAAGGGCAGTAGGTACTATGAATAAACTTCTGCAGATGTAATTATATATTAGTATATTACATACCATGCATATGATTTCTGAATTTTTTAATGTCTTAATTTTTTTTCTCAATTAAATATGTTTTTTTTTTTTTTGATTTTTAACGAATCTTTAGAGTTGTTTTTTTTTAAATAAGTGCCCTATAGATATATCATGCATAATATAATAAAATCATAATTGTTATATTAAAACCACTTTTTAATTTTTATAAAACGAATAAAAATACTTTTGAAAACAAGTTTCTGATAACTTAATTTAACATGGAGTATGTTTTTAATTCGTATAACCATTTCCATTTATACAAATCTAAGTATAATTTTAAAGAAGCGAGTAACTTATACTCTATACACTATATTAAAGTAGGTAACCAAGTACCTTCTAATTACTTTATATCAGGGCTTAAATCAAAAAAAAAATAATACCGTTTTGGATATTAAACGTTATGATCGAATGACTGTTTAACGTTATAAAGAATTTAAACGTTATTCCATCTATACGTTTAACCGTTATAAAATTTTAAACGTTATTAAAATTTAAACGTTATTCCGAAAAAATTAATTATAA
>VUJU01000852.1:0-29432 GCA_009835225.1 Aphis craccivora
AGTTTCTTAACCATATGTTTTACCATGAATTTTATTTTAATATTTTATCTTATTATATCCATCATTTTTTTCCTTAAGATTATTATACTATTTTAATTTTAATAGAACTTAAAGGTTAGTTGAATTTATGTATAATTTCATACCTTTTTATTTGTAAATAGTATTTATATCACAAAATGTATATCATTAGTTATTGTTGTAATAAGTATTATATTAACAACATATTTTTCAGAATGTGAACTTTAATAACATTATATGAACCACTAAATGATCATGAGACAGCAGAGTTAATACCAAATGGACGGTTGATTAACAATAAATACTGTTGGTATCCATTATCATTTCGACTATCCACTATAAAAAGCCTTGCTAAATCTGAATCATTATTCATTAGTCATTACCAGATTTTGAGGAATGGGACAATTGTATGATTGACATTCTTGAAAATAATATTGGTAAGCTATATAATATATAATATATTCCGTAATATAGAATATTGAGTGTGTACTAGAACTCTGCACGGTCCATTTTTTTATAGACCAGACCGGACTGATACATTTTAACAAAAACTAGGACCGGACCAGGCCAGACAAATAAAAAGGAAGTCGGATCGGACCGGACTGATAACTTTTTACAAATACCAGGATTGGACCTCACCGAACCGAACTGAACCACATTAAATTTTAAATTATAAAAACGAAACGTGACGAACTATTTTGATGTTCCTAAACGTAACTAATATAACAAAATAACATAACTAATATTATTATTATGTTATTTAGTTTACCACTTAATATAAAAAATGTATACAATTAATATCACTAGACCGGACGATATAGACCAAATTTAAATTGAAGATGGATTGGACCGGACCGGACCGAACCACATTACATTTTAAACCACAAAAACCGAAAAAGACCGGACCATGCAGAGCTCTAGTGTATACATACTCATCATCCAGAAGAGAACGTTGCTTATTAAGTCAAAAACAATAATAGACAAAAATAAATTACAGTAAATAAAAAAAAATAAATAAAAAATATTAACAATAATTAACTACAATTGTGGTCTAAGTTTGCTTGATATATTTTACAATAGACAATTTCTCATGTCACTGTATATAAAATTTAATTTTAATGTTTAAAATAATAGTTTGAAACAGTTTTATTAAGCGACTGTTTGTATCATTTAGCCCCTTCAAAGCCCCATAAAGATCTGCTGATGATATACCTAAATCGATTTTATTATTTTCACAATTCCGTGCCTATATTATTAGGTACCTATATAGTTTCATATTCAATTTTACTGATCCATACATGTTATATATAATATTATATAGATGCTTGTATGCTTAAAACTGCAGTTAGTCCGTTTAAAATGTTTAAATATATACTTAAAAACAAATAAATATATAGTTTATGATTTTTATAATATGTGAGTCTTTGAAGCGATAATAACACTGCTATTATTACCCGTTTTTGTTTGTTATTTGTATAATATTATAGGTAGTACCTTAGCGAGTAGGTAATCTATAATCTTTATCATTAGTAGTTAGTATACAGGAAATTTATAGAAAAAATCACCAAGAGGCCAAAGAACGGAAAAAAAACAATAGAAACAAAAATTGTAATGTGGTGGATGTGACTAAGTTTTGGCGAGGGCATGAACTCGGGCAGTTTTTTAATCACTATAAGAATAACTTATGAAGAACTTTGTATTAAATTTTCAAATATTTTGATTGGGTCAAAAAAAATTCAGAAAAATTGAAATTTCAGTTGTCTATAAATATCTCAAAAAACGTCAAATTATTTTGAAAATTAAATCATGTAAAAAAAATGCCAATCTTAATAACTGGTAAAATTTTCAAGTATCTACTACTTATACTTTTTGAATAATAACAAATATTTAAAATCATTTGAGGATAAATCTTTATCGTCACGCTATTTCCTAAAAATTTAAAATTCAAACGCACTTAAAATTTTTCCTATTATGATGCCACAAGTTTTCTTTACAGCTACTAGAAAGGGAAACTTATTGAAAACTTACTGTTGTATTTTTAATCCTTAGTTATAAACACAAACAATTTTATGATTTTTCAACTTCAAAATTACTTGCAAATTTTCGCGTTTTCGACAGATTTCGTAAAAATTTGAACTATAAACGCTTTTAAAAAAAAGTTGTGACTAGCGACTGCAATTAGAACAACTCATAAGGAACCTTGTATTAAATTTTCAAATGTTTTTGGTCATCAAAATTTTTTTATTGACACTTAAAAAAAAATTCTCATAAAAATCGAAAATTTCTATGGTTTTTAAATAACTCAAAAAAAGTAAAAAAATTGTTGAAAATTTAACTGTATATAGATAACACTGACATAAACATTTGAAGAAAATTTCAAGTATTTATAGTGATTAGTTTTTGAATTACAACCATATAAAAAAATCGATTTGGTCGAAAACTGGTTTTGCATAAAAATTACCGTTTTTCCTTAATTTTTTTTTTTTTTTTTTTTTTTTGGTTTTTCCCGGCGCTTTTGAAAACTTTTGGGAAATTTAAAAAATGACCTCCTCAATGTACCAACTAGATTCATTTTTCTATAGGAAACCACCCCCAAAGTTTAAAATTGAAGCATTATTTCGACACGTTCTCGTGTACACAGACAAAAAAAAAACACACAACATTGTAAAATCAATACATTCATCGCTCCGCTCAGAATCTAAAAGTTTAATTCAAAACCAAGAAATGATGCACTGTCTCTTTTAAAAAAAATTTGTTCATTTGAAACTATACTAGTGGCAATGATGTTTCTTCAAATTTTTAAAATTACAACACCATTATCAGATTATCTCCAGACTCAAAATCTTGATTTTGTACAAGCTTATAACCAGATAAGTTGTACTTACACTACTAGTGTAACACTAGACGTATAGTGGTAAAAACTAATTTTGATGATATCATGAAAGTTGCCAAATGTTTTGCTAATTATTTTAAAAGTAAAATTGAAAACCACGAAGATCAAATTGATATTGAGATTAAAGAAGAATTCCCAATAAGACGTAAAAAAAACTTTTAAACGCGAGAACTTGCTCGCGGTGAATATGTTATTGATGAAATAGACAGATTTCGTGTAACGATATTTAATTATACATTAAACACAATTTTTAAATGTATAGAAACGCGATTTTTATTACATAAATAACTTTATTTAGAATCAGAATGTTTTGATCCTCGCAGGTTCAAAGGCATAAGGGAAAATGGTGTTCCATCAAATGCATTAAAAAAAATTTGCCAACTATTGCCCGATATAGATAGAGATAAACTTAAAGATGAACTTGTAACATTCGCTACATCGTGGCCATTGATATCTAAAGCAGATTTGCATATTGCATACGATAACTTAGATGAAGTTAATATTGAAGATGAATGGACAGTCGGACAGACGATAAGCCACAAAAGTGTAATACAGATGAGATATGTAATAGATGTTTAAAATGTTCCTTGCGTATAATAACAGAATTTAATATGTACTCTATACAATACAAAGAACTGTATACTGTGTATAAATACCTACTTACCCTTCGTCCCTTCCTCTCACACAAGTAATGTGTGAACGTTCATTTTCGAAATTAAAACTTTTAAAAACAAGTTTGAGGTCCACAACTGCACAGGAAAATTTAGAGTGTTTATTTTTAATGCAATGTGAACGAGATATTTTAAATCAAGTTGATGGGAATCATATAATTGATAAGATGTGTTCTTCAAGCCGAGAAATGAATCCATTACTTTCACTATAAATTGTAATCCCATTTTTTTCCAAATTTATTATTTAATTATATAATATATAAGCGTATGTTAATATCAGGTAAAATAAAAATTTTTAATATCAATAAGTTGGTGTTTATTTATTTATTTGCTTTTGATAAGGAGAAACTAACAAAATTAAGATTTTTAACCTATAATCGAATGGGTCTTTACGTATATCTTGTATATGGCATTAAATAACATAAGATTATGGCGCCCTTAAATATTTTTTGCAACCGCCCCAAAAGAGTTGCCAGTACGGGCCTGCGCATGTATAACATACATATATGTGATATGACAACTAAATTTACGTATGAGAATATTAGATTATTATGTTATAAGCAGATTTCACAGAAATACTAAGACGTATAATTCTGAACCAGGTAATTTGCACTAATCTCGTTGACATTTGGGACTAGTAAACATAACCATTAAACTGGGAACAGCTATCATCTTTGCCACTTACTTTTTGTCCACCTTTCTATGTACCTCTCTACCGTGCTTTTCAACTAGGACATCATATAAATATGAGTCCGGAGGCACCATTAATTTAGAATTAGTCCAACCAACCAAGCTGTAGGACTTAATGACAGTTTTTTTATTCAACTAATTTCTCGAGCTGAGTTATATACAACTCGTCCGCAAATTTATATATAAGTTTTAATTTTGTATTATTTTAATAAAACACACTTATACTCTACAACTGCATTTCACTCTGTTCACCTTCAACACATACACTCTACCTTCCAAAGGTACACGACTCGGCGGTGCTGGAGTAGTTTTTAATTCGTCGTCGTGTGACTTTGGTATCTCCAAGAGGTCACTATATTATTGTATCAAAATATATTCCTTATCAATTAGGCATAGGTCATAACAATATGCAACTTAAAGACCAAACGGTGTAAACATAAAAAAATATTAAGCACACGAAAAAAAGTCACGAAATAGAGCCAAAAATTTTGTGGTAAGGACGGTACACGGTTGTGGTTAGTCGAAGACGTCTAAACTGCTCCTGTGTCGCCCGGGGGTTATAAGCCCGAACGCACAATGAAGCAATGGTGGTTTTGGTCGGTCATTAGATAGTGTTCATATTTACAAGTAGGTACTTCTAAATCCCAATAATCATTGAACATTTTTAACTGTTTAAATTTTACACTGTTAAATCAACAGGCCTACCGTACGGCTGAGTGACGCCGACTACCACGAGCGTCCTCACATCGAATACAAGTCGATTCGGTTTTATATATACTATGAATATCGGTTCCCGTCGTAACAAGGGAGAGTACGGGCGCAGATTTTCTTCTCAAATTCTCAAACACCGCCCTCTGACCGTGACGGATGGCCGATTAACAACTGTCTCCACGTACAGACTAGAGGGCACTGCAAATACCGTGCGATGGTTCGAATTGTGACGAGTCACGATCGCAGTGCACCAGCAATTATTTATACCAGTATTGTTACTTTATTATATAATGATTAGTATCGCCGTGCTTTTAGAATAAATAATAATATTCAGGCAATATTGGCATCGAACGGCCTACGAAAACAGTACGGAATGGCGATTCGCACATTTATTTCGCAATAGCCACTTAATAATAATATATAATAAATAATAATTAAAATGAAAATGTGGTGATTTGTACACACGCGCAAGGAATAAAAAAAGAAACGATTCACGAGTAGGTACTAAATAACGTAGGTAACAATAAATGACGGCGCGTTCACACTTATGAGTCGTGAAATAACAAAATAATAATAATATGATCATTGATTAAATATTAAATAATCAATGATATGATTCACTGCAAACTTCAAAACTCGGTGTTCGGTGAGTACTTTTAAGATTTATCACTTGCGCAGTCGAAAAAACTTGAAATATTATTTTAATTTTATTAGGTATAGAATTAACAAATAATAATATTTTTTTTTTTTTTTTTGTTACAATGATAAAAAAAAAGTGTAAAATATGTTCAAAAGCAATTTTTCCGGTACCGTAATATTAAAATTAATAATAAATAATTATTTTTTCTCACAATCAACTAAATATCCTAAAATATGCTAAATGAAATTAATATTCTCTAACCTATAAAATATTCTCAAATATGCAAAAAAAACTTTTTTCTACGAACTCAGAATTAAACGAATCGTCCACATTTTTTACTCTCATATGACTGCATAGACCCAGTAGCGATATGTAAAAACATATAAATCCGGTCTTTAGTAATGAGTAATGACGTAATGTGTGTGCGTGTGTGAGATATTCGGCCGATCTATACGACAAAATATAGTACGACAGGTCGCCCTTATCGACTAATAATATCTTTGGTACTGTACTCGTTTGCGTACAGACACGTATAGTGCACTGCATAGTTTTATGTTTACCAGTAAACCGGCACTTTGAAAAACGTAAAAACCCGGTAATCAAAAATTATTTCCTAAAAATGACAGTTTTCGCAATCTCATAAAATTTTAATTTCCAATAACCCCGATTTAGACTTGTATTGTGACTTACGGTTGGTAAGGAATGCAAGATAGGTTTTCTACGTTTAGGCATCGGTTAATTTTAAACACTTCGATAAGATACACGTCATAGATATAAGAATACCTAGGTAGTAAAATACACGATGATACACGTTGAGTCGTTGAATTGAGTATAATCGAGTTACAATTACTTATTCCGGTTATAATTCGGCTACGTTTTGGGTTTCTAAACGCCTATTTTAATTATAATCGAACGTGTGATATTAACGATTTGCCACGTACCTAGCCAGTGCTCTTTATAATTTTTTTTAAGAAATTTTAATTTTACTATCGATTTCCTATAATATATTCAAACGAGTTCTACGTTTGAACCATTCAAATGCATTTATTAAAAATTCAAGTTGTGTACTTGTGCGCAAACGAGTAGTAAATAAACGCGAACGGCCGGTATCACGCCTTTTACAATAGATGCCTACTCGGATGCCAAGGTGTGGTAATGCGTACATGCCGCATGGGCATGGATAATTATATTTAAATCATTATTTACATCATTTATATATTATAGAAACAATATTATATCTTATTATTATTTCCTTATGATTTTACGGTGCTAACCGATAAAATATATACAATATAATCACTTAATATTATATATAATAACTAATAAGATAGGTGAGAGTTCAAAGGTATTCTTTAAAGGGAAGTTTATGTGTTAAACTTACAAGTAATGATTGACGATTGTATAGTATTTGGGTAAACTGTACATCTATACATCTTAGGTATAAGTTGTACGAATAAATATGTGCCTATTAATAAAAGATAGATACATTTAACTTCAATGTAAGTAGGTATTATATAACCATGTAAAAATGCAATGATATAAATAAATATTATAGATATAATATTATAATAATATGTAGGTAATATTATAGATGTAAATCCTATGAGATGAATTCCAATTTACTTGGCAAATGCATATAATATACCTAATAATATAGTATATACACTATACATGACATGAACATAAAATGCTTGTTCATAAATAGCTTAGTATTAAGCTGCATAGTACAATGTGAATTTGTTATATTATTATAAATGATATGATATTATACAATACACTGCCTATGTAAGTTGTGATTTGTGGGTATGTGTTAAATGTTTTAGTCTGTAGGTAGATATTATTTTAATTTATAGTCTATAGATATGCTTAAAAAGACACAAATTAAGAAAAGAAGCAATTCCATTAAAATTGTGTGAATCAGAACCTGCAGTGTACCCAGTGAGTATTGGAGTAAATAGCAATTACAATTTTTTTTTTTTTTTTTTTGATAGATATTATATCTTTTACAAATACCTATGAAAATTGTAAAGGCTGTTACAAGTGTTATACACATTGATATTTGCCAAATAGTAAATTTTAAATTAGTGTTTAGTTGTTGTTTTGGAATATGAAGTTTTATTATAGGTATGTATGAAGCCACTATAAGCACCTTAATACCATGTTATTATTGATGAGATAATTTGTCAAGTACGTGTAGGTATTTTATATTAATTGTATTACAATATTTTAGATTCAAAACCTGACTGATTAACATAATAATAATGCAATGGATACAGACACAATTCAGAAATATCTCTTTTAATGAAATACGAGATGAAATATTATCAGAAGCCTCGATTTCTAAAAGAAGAAAGGTTCTGAATATTAATTTGATTAATTCTAGCTAGTATGATTTATGATTAATTTTCTCATTGTTTTAATGCTGTCAACAGATTGATACAGAAGTTTTAGAAATATTTTTTTATCAAAATTTTTTGAAAAATGTGGACTCAATTAGTGTTCTAAAAATTGGTATTTTGGAATTGAACATTATGTTTTCTATCATAAATTAAGCAATTTTAAACCAAATTTTAACAGATATATAGAAAAACAATTGTTTATAACCGAGGGTACCTAATAATCCCAAATAATTCCATTTATAATAAAAAATATGTTTGATATAATTATATTAAGTTAAAACTCAATAACTTGTATTAACACTTTTATATTTGTAACCTAAATACCTAATATTGAATATTACATAAAAATGCATAAAATTTGTTTGCATCTTAACATGATTTTATTACAACATACAATTCATTCAGATTCTGGATATCTTTTGTGTTACAAAAATGATAAATGTTCAGTGAATTTTTTTTTCAAAAAGGTAAAAATTATATTTAACAAGTAAAAATTCTAGAGCCAACATAAAAATTCATAAATTACAAAATGAACTGAATGATATAAAATTTGAAATGAGTAAGATGTCTCAAGACAAGTTGAATGAAATTTTGATGAAATCAAAAATATCAGATAGTTATATTAGTAAAAGAAATATTTTTAGTAGCTAAAATTAAAAACTCTAAATCAAGAAGGATAAAACTGGATGCTTTCTTGCTTATTATTTCAGATAAAGTAAGAATAAAACATTAGTTATTAGTAAGTTAATAATATTATATAATATAAAAGATTAACATATTATTTATATGGACTTAATAATTAAAATTAATTAAATTAATTATAATTTTTCTGAGGTAAAATATGTCTGTGAACACAAATAAATTAACCAATATTGGATTTGAAGATTTGGGAGATGGAATATTAGGATTACATTGACTACAAGTGAAAGATATGGAGAAAGAGCTGACCATGGGCTAGTCTTCTTATTATTGAGCCTGGCTTCAAGTTACTCTAAACCCATAGCCATGTCCATGTGTGCATCTAAAGGTCCTGCAACAGGTAAGTATTGTTTTATAATGTATAAACACTTGTAGTAAATATTAAAAGAAAACATTGAAGCAAATCAATTTTACCCAAAGTAATATTAATTTTAAAAAATATATAATATATATTACATTTTTTTGTTAAAATTCTAGCTCAACTAATTTTAAAATCAATCGCACTTCTTGAAAATGTCAGAGCAAACGTAGATGGTGTTGTCTCTGAATGGTGCTTCTAGTAATCGAAAAGTTTGGTGTGAGTGCTGAATTTGAAAATGTTAAAAACTACTTAACTGATCCATTGGACAAGAACAGAAACATTTTCATGTTCTCAGATGCACCTCATCTTATGAAAACAGTCTGTGATAAAATATATATCAAAAAGTATTTAAAGGTAAGCTATATTATTTGTAAAATTTCTCAAATGTAGTCTTAATATTTTTCCTGTGAATAAAACATGTTCTTAATATTCAAATATTGTATTAAAATATTAGATACGTCCTGATATAAAGTGTATCAGTTAGTTTCATTTTGCGGAAGTTTTCAGCAGAGATTACATTAATACTCTTAGATGTTTCCAAAAATAACAAAGAGACATTTGTTTTTAGATAATTTGGCTAAAATTAGTGTTAATCTGGCCGCACAGGTATACCTATACTTAATACATTTTAGTTATTTTTATTATTCACTGATATTATTTTATTTAGAACCTGATTATGATATATAATTTTAAGGTATTAAGTCAATATATGGCAGGTGGAATTAAGTTTTATAGAGAAAGTTAATGTGCAAGACTTGGTGGGAGTTAAGAAACAAAAGATTTTACTAGGCTATTTAACAACTGTTTTGATGCATGCATTAAACAGAAAATTTTCAAAAGAGGGTGTACGGAAAAATAGTAATGACCTAATAGTAAATTATCTCTATGAATTTTATAATTGTGATTTAATTAAGTACCTATTTAAATAATTTTAGTTTTAATTTTAGATTTTACATAATACTATTACAAAATGTTAAAAATGGTTTAATTTCAAAAGATGATTTTTTGACCAGCAATACAGCTGATGGTTTAAGAATGACTCTAAAGTCAACTATTGATTTATCAGAATATTTATCAAACAAACATGGGTTTACTTATGTAATAACTAATACAATTAATTAAGACTCACTCGAAGTAAGAATAAACAAAAATAAATTAATAATATTTATACCTAATCATTTCATTTCCTTTAGTTATTTTTTGGAACTGTTCGCCAAGTTTCAGGTCCTAATGATCATCCTTTCACACCAACATTCATACAAATATATAAGATTCTATGGGTTTATTCCATACTTAAATCCCTTACAACTGGAAATTGTGAACTGCTAAATACTGATGTACCGAAAATCACTACGATGGATATAAAAATTAAAAACAATATATAAAAATAATGGTTACATAATAATTTCTCATTTTACTATTTAAAATAATTTAACTGAATAAAAATAACAAAAATACTCTTTTATTAACAAATGTTTCTGAAAAATCAACAAAAATTAAAGTATTAAGGGACTTACTTGATACATATATTGAGAAAGGAAACATAAAAGTCAATTCAGTGATTGTTGATCACATTCACTACAAAGCTTTATTTACAATGAATTTGAGACCTTCTGACCTTATTATGGGCATCACTGGTGACGATGTATCAACAAACAGAACTATGTGGAATATTTTGGGAGTCAGTTGAAAAATTGACAAATTTAAAAATACATTTAGTAATTCTTTTAATGATAGATGCCAAGTATATGTATATGTATAACAGTGGATAAGAAATTCGAAACAATTAACTGAATATTATTTCATACATTTGATAACAAACCAATAAGATTAACCCTTCCATTTTAAAAGAACATAGTTTCAGACTAAAATTATAAAAGTTAATTACAACATTCTACATAATATGTACAATTCAGATTTTTTAAAAACTAAAAAACCTTATTTCATATCATCATTATATGTAAATAAGCAATATAAACAAACTCAAATTTCATTTCACACATTTGAAATTAAAACCATTACAATCTGATTTTGTATGCAAAGAAAACATAATAATACTAAAAGAATAATATGTGTTTATAAGGCATAAGTTATTTAAATATTTTTAAACCTCTATTTTAAATCATAATTGAGATACTTAAAGATTGTAAAACCTTATTTTAAATCATAATTAGTGTGAAAATAAGCATTATTTCTTTTGCTAATAATCAACTCAGTTATCATCTCACACATTTGAAACTAAAGCCATTAGAATCACAAATCTATTCTATTTAATAAGAAAATATAATATTACTCAATGAATAATATGTCTATGAGATATTTATAGATTGTAAAACCTAATTTATATAAATCATAATTACCTATAAACAGTTATTTTTAACTGTAAATCCATTTATTAATATAAGTATGAAGATTAATTACTAATTATTTAATTTATTGTTGTTATTATCATTATAATTTTGATTATTCGAATCATTTGTATATATTTTAATTTTTTTAAATAAGTATTGTGTTTAGAAATACTACAATTAATTTTTTTAATTAATTTTTATTAAATATTAATGATGTTTAAATATTATTGTTTAATAAATGTTTATTCAGTTATTTGCATGTGATTATGAGTAATAGTGAAGCCTAGGAATTTATATTCATACCATATTATGTTATACCCAATAATTAATAAATTTCACGGAGTTATATCTATCCTTATATATTATATATATGGTATAATGTATATGATAACCTATAATGTAAATAATATATTATATTGATTAAATACCCTTGGTGCATTATGGAAGTCAATAGCCGTTTTTAAAAAGCTTGTGAAAAACCACAATAATGTGATGAAAAACAGGAATTTGAATCAAATTCAAATTTTTGAATAGTGATACCTAACTCAAAATGTAATTATCTACTATTAGTACTTGATTTTTTCACCAAATGTTTATATTAAGCTATTAGCGTTATCTATACATGGCAATTTTTTTAATATAACAATTTGCTATTAAATAATTTTGGATTTTCACTAGAATTTCTGTACATTAAAAACACCAATATAATTTTCCTAATGAAAAACCAAATGTATATAGCAGAATAAATTGTTATTCTTCTGTTCAAATCTTAATCTTGTTGATTATTCCAAAAATGATGTAAGTTGGAACAGAGAACATTGGTTGATTTATAACATCAATATTATTTAAATGAAAATCATATTAAAACCTTTAATGCATTGATCACATTAGATAAATAATGACAAGATTTTTTTCTAATTATCTACAATTTTGTTATTATTACTAAGAAACAAATTGTTTATAAAACAAAACATTTAAAAGAAAATTGCATAAGAAAAAAATAAAAAAAAAATTTAAAAAAGAAACAGGAGTTGTATACATAGTTATATTGTTGAGTCCAATAATTCTTTGTGATTTAGTCATACCAAGATTTTTTTCTTGTTCATTTTTGTCAATTTTTATTATTATTTCGTAATTAGCCCCTAGTGAAAGAAAACTGTAAACCTAGCCCTGTCACTCAGGTTTGTTTTCTCGCAGCCGTCCAAACTTAATAGTAGAAATAGATGAGTCTTTTTAAATGCTAGAAAAATAATGGAGGGCATATATTAGGTGGTATATGGCGTGAAACTGAGAAATATTTTTAAAGTGTAGCAAGCTTCTGGAAATCACAAAAAGCATAAAAAAAAATATAAAACTATTTAACATTATATCATATAAACTCGTTATTTTATATTTATACAATGTATTTATCATTATAGATGTCGGAGCTTCAAAAAACCCAATTTTTTAGTACCAATAAATTCAATCCATTTTAAGGGCATAAACATTCAAACTATAATATTATATCGTTCATCGCCCTTTTCAGTATTCGTAAATAACAATAAAGTGGGCTGCAGCTTAACGCTAGGTAGTGCTCGGTAGTCGTAGTCAGAAAGTGTGTCTGCATCATCACATTAAAAAACGTACTGAAATGTCTGAAATACGATCGACGGATACAATTTGTATTATTTTCAATTTGTCATTGAAAATAATATGTTATATTGTCACGCTATTTACACTTTTACTTTGGTACAAATATCGAATAAAATCAAAATAACGCAATGACTTTTGAATATTTAATGCAAATCGAAACGTCAAACGATAGTCGTCGACGACGGTCTGTTCGTTATCATTCACTGCGATTGCGCTTATCGGCTAAATAAATGATTAAACGTAAACGTCAAGGAAATATTATAAAAGATAACGTTTATAAAATCTTTGAGTATTACGCCGTAAAAATCGTGTACTCGACTGACGCGCATAGACGCCGAGAGCGCGACGCGCACTGCACACACACACTAAACACAACGGGTCAGACGTTCGTATTTCATACTGTTTTCACTTTTCAGAGTTCAGTTACTATATACTTACTTATGTATTTACGTATGTCTTGAAGTCCCACCACGCCTATCCGTGTTCAATAGTCTTTTTTCAATAGCGGTACGCACTACTCTTTCCGATTCCGAACTTCGGTTGTTTTGTTGTCTTATTGCCATTGCGATTTTCCTATGATCAGAATCTGGAACATTGTAAATGTGTGAAGATCACAGTCCTCCGTTAAATCGTAATGGCGGTCGCTGGTGTATTGTGACTGGTTGCCTATAGTATAGCCTGGTATCGTTTGCGTTTTATTGATCGAGTGGATTCCGTTATCCGACTGACTGCATTTTATTGATACCGTCCTCGCTCGTCTTGTCCAATTTTACCCGTTAGTACTTCGCCTTTGGCATTTGTTCACCTAATATTGTATACGTTATAAAATACTCGTTTACTTTACGTAGTATTGATCTATACTACAAAATTTCAGCGTCTTCAGTACAATAAAACGTATATAAATATACCGCCACCACTGTTTGAGAACACGGATTGTTAAACACCTCTGAATCTACAATATTATTCATACGTTACTGATATTTTATTTGACAACATAATGGAAGATAATTATAATTTCGCCGAAGGTAAAGTGTTAATTTTATTACAATAACTGTACGATTAAGTTCATATCCCAGTTTGGCAAATATTATACTGCTTATATTATCTCTGTTCGATTGCTTGCCTGAAGTGTTGATATACTGCAATGTAACAAAATAATTCTATGCAATAAAAACTTAATAGTTAACTAGATACCTTGGCAGTGGCGAACCCAGGATTCACATATCGATGGCGAACATGCAAAAGGGCATAAGCGAAACTTTCAAAATTATTCAGGAGAGCCAAAAAACAAATTTTAAACAATAATTGCATTTTTTAAATTATTTTTTTAATTTATAAAAATATCATAAAAATATAAAACTTAAGTTGTATTCTATTCAAGACAATCATGCTTCCATGTTTTTAGTTAAACATTTAAATTATTTAGAATTGGGTATTTTTATATTATTTGGTGCTTATGCCCTATTATTTTAATTACTTGTAATTTTAGTACTAGTATTTTAGCGCTTATGCCCATTATTAGCTATAAAATTCTGTTGTCGCTTAGCCCCCATAAATCAAAACGCTATGGTGCTTATGCCAAATTTAAACACTAAATGTCGCTTATGCCCTATTTATACACATACCTGTTAATTAATTTACACTTTTTGGCACTTATGTCTAAACCTAAATTTTTGTTTTATATCATACAAAATAATCGTATCGATAAATGAGTGACAGCAATCGATAGAGAATTACGTCGCTTATGCCCTAATTACAAAAAAATCGATTTCATAAAAAGTGTGGCTTATGCCCTTTTGCATTGTCGCCATCGATATACTTTATATGACTCACTTACTAGACGCTACTGTATAGAAGTTTCAAACAAATTGCATAACAAAGTCACTCACTACGCACTCGATTTACTTTATTTAAACTATATTTTGATATCAACAATTATTATAGCTATATGAGATCAGTGTATATTTTGTAAAATTTAAAGACTAAGACTTGTACAAATCGTATGTACGGTACTCTGTGTATAATTATCTTCAAGTTCTTTGTACATTATTTTTTTATATGCGCCATCTGCACAATTTTGTACATGTTATTTATACTTCAGTACGCAGTCTTTGAGTCCTTTTATTCATCTATACATTGTTATATATTTAAAAATGTATAATTATATTTTTGTAAAAATATTCTTGAATTTGTGTACATTTTATAAATTATTATTTATTATTTATTATTACCTCATTTTGTATTATTGTAGTAACTAGTATTGTACATAGTTATGTAGTTTGTCATTTCGATGGTCCAATTCTAGTTTCTACTGAGAAAAAAACTATAGGTCAGCTGCTAACCTCCCAAATCCTACCCTGGGTCCGCCTCTGTACTTAGGTTTATTATAAAATGACCAAAATTCAAACAAACTTAATTAAATTGATTTAATAACCTATTACTATTTATGTATATTCATAAAATATGTAATGAGTATTTTTTTTTTATATAAAAAACAAGTAGACACTTGAATTTTAAGGCAATTGAATAAGTAAATTGTGCAGTTTTCATCAAGGTTCTGGAACACGTATTAATTTTATAATATTAAATATGTGTTAAAGTATTGGAGTAATATGCATAAAATTTGCTAAACTTAAACTATACCTAACTAGTGTTATGGATTTTTTCTAAGTTTAAATCTATGCTACAGCCACCAAAGTTATACAAAATTTTAAGATGTGTTATTTAAATTATTTAAGTCACCATTCATAACATTATGTTTAATTTATAAAGAATTGTTGTGTTTATTTTAATTATTTTACAAATAAATATATTTATTCTGTATTAGCTATTTAAGAATTTCTGTTTTTAATTTAGTTGTATACGATGAATGATGCGCTACAAATAGGTCTGTACACTGTACGTGTGTACACCTTTTGGAATTAAATGACAATGATTCGATATCTTATCTAAGTAGTAGGTAGTAGGTACAAATTTTAGTACCTATTCATCAACATATTTATATATGCGTTCGCTTTTCGAACAGTGTTCTCATATGAACATTATTCAATCACATTACTTTGGTACTATGGCCGTTTATGTAGTTCATATATTTTAATTTATACTACTATTCCATTGGTTGTTGCATATGGATCTAATGCATATTTAGTACATATTGTATGTGTCATCTTCTAGTCCAGGGGCGGCCAAACAGTCGATCTTGGACAATTTCAAAGTCGATCGTGCTAGAATTGATTTTTAGAGCCATTTGCCATTCTTAATAATTATAGTTATTCAATAATAAAAACAAATTTTCTATGGAAGTTGATCCTAAAAGGTGAAGTACATTTTTAGTAGATCGCGACCTAAAAAGGCTTGGCCACCCCTGCTCTAGTCTATGATTTTTTTTTCTTGCTTTTTAAGAGTTCCTCCTTTCATAAAACACTTTCAGTGACGTCCATGGTTTGAGAAAATTGTATTAGTTTGGTAAAAATTCTAATACAAAACTACTGATTTAGAAATTATTGTCGTAACAATTGACCTAACCACACCTAACCATTTATTTTTGATTGCAAAATAAGTTTATTACACTCATTTTTATAAATTAAGTATAAAAACAATTTATAGTATAATACTAGCCATTATACACCTGTACATTAAACTATTTAAGGATTTTAAACTATAGAAAGTACACTGAATCATTCTATTATTTTTAATTTACTTTAAGACGATGCCAGCACAATATTTCTTTTCTTTCTCAGACCCATGCAAAACATAGATAAAACTCTTTCCTTTAACCTAAATTTCCCATAATATTAGATTTTTTCATTTATATTTAAAAAATTTATTTAATTTTTTTTAAATTTAATTTATTTTAATAATAAATGTATAAATAAATATTTATGTAACTTGTTTCATATTAACTTAAAATCAAATTCATAATTATATATTATATATTATATATTTATTATTTGAATACAAGCATTTAAGCATATTTGGTCTTATTTTGAGATAATTTATTATATATAAATTTGATCTCTATCGAAAATTTTACTTCTCTCAGCATAAGTAAATTAAATCCTATTTAAAATGTTTCATATTTATTTATATTCTTAATTAGGTGAATATGTGCTTGCATACTTTAAAAATTTACTGTATGAAGCTAAATGTATGAAACGCCGCACGACAAATGATCAGGAAAAACAATACTTTATTCATTACAAGGGATGGAAAACAACTTGGGACGAATGGGTAGATGAAGATGAATTATTGGAAATTAACGACATTAATTTAGGTCACCAACAAAGACTAAAGAAGAAATTGTAAGACATTGTTGACATTTGTACCATTTATTTATAAAAAAAAATATTTATAATAACTACTTATTGTAGTGACAACTCAAAACAAGAATTTCAAAAATCCAAAAGAGAATTAAAAAAAACTATTAAGACAAGTTTGCCTTCCTCTTCAAAACCACCCAGAGGTAATTTATTTTTAATTACATATTTATTTTGTACTTCATATTTATCATTGTAATATTTTATTAAAACTAGGTCGACCAAAAAAAACTGTTACAGTTCCCGAAAAAAATTTACTAACAGATATAAGTGTACAAAAAAGAGGTAAAATAGGAAACAGTGTTGAAACAAAAAAAAATATAAAAACCTATACAAACAAAACTAAAAAACTTACAAATGAAAATGTACACAAAGTAAATGTAACTAAACCAAGCACGTCAAATGACATTGATTATTCTAATGAGATTCGGCCTGAATACGAACCAGTTCCAAAACGACCTAAAACTACCGAAGAATCAGAAGTTACCAGTAATGTGTCTGATGATCCTACAGAAAATATTAGCGCACAATTCGCAATACAGGCTTCTATTTCTGAACCAGTTAACACCTTAACTACTAATCTCTCTAATGAACCACGTACACCTACTTTGTTTACTAATCCAGAGATTGATATAGAAAAAATTTTAAGGGAACAATCTGTTCGTGCTGCTGCTCATACTCACCTAAAAATCATTCCATTTCCAATGGTATATAAACAGTATATAAAATAAAGTTAAGAATTTGAATAAACTATTTTATAATTTGTAATTTTTTTAGCGTCTTATGGACAAATTACCTAATGGTGTGAAATTGCCAGATAAATTAAAAAAAGTGCTGATAGATGATTTGGAGATACATAATCAATGCAATAAGGTACATTTTATATTATACATCATAATTACTATTTTTGTAAAATTGACTGACTGCTTGGTTTTAGCTTCTTAAATTTCATGATGAACATTATGTTGCAAAGGTTGCATATGCCTTCATTGAATCACATAACTTTCCAGATGATCTTCATAAGTAATTATTTAATAACTATCTAAATTTATTATTATTAAATGTTTTATATAATATTTGTTTTAGGCAATCAGCATTTATATTATGTACAAAATTGATGAACTATTTTAACAGTATTGTTCACGCACGTATTGCATACCCAAATGAGATAAAGAACAATATTCAATTAAAGGTAATGATAAAAAAAAAAAAAACAATTGTATTTAATATAGCATATTTTTAGTTCTTATAAACTTATTATTTAACAGTTACTTTAAGATAACTTTTTAAAGACTAACATTTGAATAGAGCCATAAATGTATTGATGTTTAATTCAATAATGTTTATGTATACATATTATAGTAGAAAAAGTATTAATCTTCAACTTTGAGAGTGGTTTCTGGCAACTATAATTGCACCTAATTAGTACTTTTAGGAGGTTAAAATTGAAAATTTTCTGTAAATTTTAAATTAACCATAAAAACCAAATATTTAGGAAAACAGGAATTTTTATAGACACCAAGTTTTTATTGTTCAATGTAATTTAGATTAAATTATCCTAGAGATTTGAATTTTTAGCATAATATATTCTTATAATCATTTATTAGACTTATAATTTTTTTAATATATGATACTTCTTACATTTTATTTGTAGATCCTTGAAATTTAAAAAACAAAAACTCGAGAAAATAATTTAAGGTTACTCATATTTTGTTCTTACCACATACCGCATATTATACAAAATATTTATTATACGTATAGTGATGAGACATATTCTTTTTCTTTGGACAGTACTTACTTTTTTTGGATTTTCCTAGTGTCCTTAATAATATTGTTGTGTTTGTGGATATGAAATTGTACTTTTAATACTCGTATTATACATAGTAATGATTTTTTAAAGCTTAACCTAATTTGTATTAATACATTAATACAAGATAATATAATATAATGTTATTGGAGTTAACTATGTAGATATATTAATAAATGTTTATATATAAAGTTTAATTTTTTCAATAATCAATAATCATACATAAGAATATTTCTTATATTTAAATGATAATAGTATAGTGATCAAGTAAAAAAAAGAAGAGTTTATGGAGATAATCTATAGGCAAATTCGTTTTAAGAAGAGAATTCTTATAATAAAAAAATAGTTTTAAAAGTTGTTTTTACTTTTATATGTGGTGACCATGATTATACATAGTCACAATTTCTTTTATAATTTTTTTAAAATTCAAAATAGAAACTTGAAATTTTTATATATATATATAATATATGTACATTATTATACTTAACCATACACAATAATATTTATAAAATATTTAGATTAAGATATTGACTATTTATACCATTTAAGAACATTTTTCAAAAGACTATTTATTTTGTTACTAGGTAAATATAATCTTATATAATAGGTGTTGAAAGTGTTATTGAATAAGTCGCAGTGTTGTATGTAATATATTTGAATTTAGAAATAAATCATTGCATATGAAAGACTTGATCAAGTTGATCTGTAAACTATAGTTTCATAATATTGACATAATGTGAAATGATTTGAATAAGTAAATGGTAAAAGAGCTTTAAATTCATCTGAATATTTTTATTAATGATACCTATATGAAATAGTTAATAATGATATACTGATAACAATTCTGAATTTATTATAAATCAAGTTATTTGTATTCCGACAACATATCTAAAATTATTATTTTTTATTAAAATATTGATTTTATTTTTTATTTTAATAATAATTTACGGGCAAGCCCAAAATAACATGATACATATTAGAATATAAATAATATATAAACTTACATACAGGAAATAAAGTTACAATAAACAACTAGCGAGCAAAAGAAGGATCGTTATTAGCTGTTTGCATAAGACGTATAATAGGAGAGTTTTCATAGTAGTTAGATGATGAGCGAGGAATGTAGAAAGAGATAGAGCAGCGAGTGGTGCAGGACGGGACGCGAAAATTAAGTAGGGATAAGAGAAAAGGAGAATCAATTTTAGACGAAAGAAGATTGGAAAGAAAAAAGAGATTAGACACATGACGACGGTCAGTTAACGAAGATAAATTAAGGACACGAAGGACAGATGAACAATCATGAGGAGGGTGAAGGATATTAAGCTTGTAGGCTGCAATACGAAGGAATTTTCACTGCACACGCTCAATGGAAGCGCTAGCACAAGTGGTAGAGGAGTCCCAGAGAACGGAGCCATATTCGAGCAAAGGACGAACCAGAGCACAGTATAAGGCTTTGAGGGGTGATGCAAGCTGGAATTCGGAAGAGGAACACAGGACGAAGCCAAGTATCTTGAGTGCTCTGCAACAAATGACTTCAATGTGTTTAGTAGGGGAAAGGTCACGAGTAAACGTAAAACCTAGGTCGTGAATAAAGTCACTAGGAGGTTTAATAGGAACGTTATGAATGACATAGGGGAAATTAAAATGAGATTGGGAACGGTAAAAAGAAAATACCGAACATTTTGGTATGTTCAGGGAGAGACCGAGAGACTAACCTCATGACACTAAATTTTTGAGATCTTGTTTGAGAAGATTACAATCAGAAATAGAATTTATATTGAGATACAACTTAATATCATCAGCAAACATGAGGAGTTTGGCATGGCGAAGAACAGAAGGAACAGAATTAACAAAGAGGGCAAAGAGGAGATTGGAGAGAACTGCACCTTGAGGTACACCGGAAGAAGGAACAAAGGCAGCAGAGGACGAACCAAGGACAGAAACAAAGAGATGACGGTTAGAAAGATATGAGTTGAGCCAAGAAAGTAAAGGATCACCAATGCCAAGCTTGTTCAAAGTTTTTATGAGGATATTGTGGTCAACATGGTTGAACGCTTTGGAAAAATCTGTATAGACTACACCCACCTGTTTGAATTCCTGAAAGGAGTCATAAATGTAAGAAGTATGTAAGACATATTAAATGTTTATAAAAAAAAAAGTAAGTGTTGATATATTTTTAATCTGCAAAATTTCTTATTTAAGTAATAATAGAATATTTCAAGTTACTACAATTGATAATTTTTGATTATTAATAAAATAAAAAAAATTGATAAAATTTAAACTAAAATCTATTACACCTACTTAAGCAACCTAAGGCATAGTAAAAACAAAACACTTTTCACTCCATTCAACCCAGAATTAAAAATAAGAATTCATAGTTGAGTTAAAAAAGAAGAAACTAGATCAGTTCCCATACACTGCTTGCTTTCTTTAAAAAGTTCTCATTTAGACCATTTAGCTGTAAATAGAAATATTTTTTACACTTTTTTATTGTACTTTAATTCTGTATACAGCTTAGCAATGTTCAATATAATATAAAAAAATATATCAAGCTAAATTTGTATTATATTAATTAAACATCCCAACACAATTCTAACGTTAGGTTCACTAGTTGTCAATCACTATTTTTACTGGCGGAGATTATAACTAGTTTTACTCCAATTAAAAACATGATTGTTGTACAATTTTAAAATTATTTAATTAATTAAAATAAATAAGTATACAATTTTTATTATAGTTATGTATTTTATATTATCTATTTTAGGGAATGTCTCATTTCAAGAAAAGATTAGCTGAACAACCAAATATGACCTATGTCTTTAAACAACACATCGTACCCAAAAAAATATGGTGTTATGTGTATGGACCCATTTTTCTATTGAGATTTCTTGGTATGTATTAAACAAAAATAATTTTTTTTTAATTATAAAAATTTTGCTAAGAATTTACTTACAAACGTTGATTGTATAGTTTATTGATTAATATTATTTCATAAACAATAACATCTTAAGTTAAGTTAACAATTGTATTTTGCATACCTTGTGTATTTAACTATTTTCTTTTTAGAAGTGTTTATAATTAAATTATATTATTTTCGTATATTTCAGATTTAATTTCCTAATATGTCTATAAATTGTTGATAGTAATAACTAATATAGCATAAAAAATTGTTAACATTTTATATTATAAATAATGTTTGTTAATTCAAACATAGTGTAAATAAAAGTATTTAATAAACCTAAAAATAAAATAATTTTATTAATTTTCAAAAATAATTTACCAAATACCTACTGTAAGTTGTCAATTTCATGAAAATTACTCAAGTTTATGGTATTATATTTTAGTATAAAGTAACTTAAATATTGAAATTAACAAATTTAACATAAATTAAAAATAATTTTAATACATTCAGAAAGAAAACATTATTTAATAAGATAATGTAAATATAATGTATTTGCTATCAAAAAATTGTTCTTAAAATCTTAAGTAACATTGAATAAAATTAATGAAAATATTTCAGTATTTATTAAATCATTGTCTATATGTGTTTATTTGTTTTTCAGTGAGATTGCCATTTTTTATGTTAAAAACCCCGTGGGATCCTCAATGCAATTTAGATTTCTTCATTCAGTTCATTGATAATATGATGCAGTAAGTAATTAATTTTAGATTTTTTTCATTTCAATAATTAATGTTAAAATCATTTATAATGACATATAACGAACTAGAAAAAGTAGAGTAAAACAACAAAAATATATAATTTTATCAAGAAAAAAACTATTTTTGTAAAAAAAATATGACATGTATTAAAAATATATCCAACCTTTATGAATTAAACAAAAGATAGTATTAGGAACATTTTGATTCTATAAATGTAAAGGTACCATGTTTAAACTTCAGAATTTTTTTTGTAAAATTTGAGAAATCATGCACTATAAAAAATAAAACTTATGATCATAGTATCTTATAAGCTTCATTACGATGACATAACCCTATTTAAAATTTCTTGGTTAAACATAGTGTTCTTATCACGGACTAAAATATCTTAGTATATCTTAGTCCATGATTCTTATAGTTCTTTTAAGTTATCTACTCTCCTAATATAACTCCTTATAATTTTTGTTTTCCATACTAAAATTGCCATTATAAATGAAATCTTTTCTAAGCTCTACTCTCAAAGATATATTTTTAAGTATACTTAAATCAACTATAAGAATCTATTATTTTTAATATTAAGATGGAATATATTTTAAAATGCTCATAACTTGCTTCAAATTCAAAACAACAATTAAAGCATTGCTGATATCCTTAACTGCCACATTGTATTTTCAATGCTATTCCAAAATTGTTAACGGTTTTTTTTTTATTTATTAGTCCAACTTCATAGAAAATATTTGTATTTATTTGTTACTTGTTAGTATAATTATTGGAAGCTTGTGATATAACATATAGAATATAGATACTATCTAGATCCTATCATATATGGAAATCAACCTGTTAAATTTAAAAATAAGTCAATTCCCACTAATAATAAAAATAACTAGATAAAATAGATTCTTCGTAATGTACAATTTTCAATGTTATTAGTTAGTATACAGTCTACAGAACTTTCCCCCAATACATAAATATAACAGTATATACCAGTGGTTTACAAACTTAAATTATACATGGCACACCGTACACTTCAAAAAATTTTCACGGCACACTGACCTTTTTTAGATGAACAAAATAGTTTTGAACTAATTATTAATTTATTTTCTTATATCACATTTCAATGGAATCGATAATTTAAGGAAAAGCTGTGGCACCCAGTTTGAAAACCACTGGTATAAACATTATATTATTATATTACATTAAAAATTTATTGTGTTTTTCAGATTTTTGGATGATAATATTGATACTTATTTCTCTGCGGATGATTACATGGAATTATAAATATATATAAAAATAAAATTTAAATTAAATAATGTATATGTACAAATTATTTTTAATTTAGTTAAGTTAATAATACAAAAAATGTCGTAAATTGATATTAAAACAAAAATCATTTCATAACTTATTATACTAATGTATAGTGCTCGGATTATATGTATTTATGCTATATATGTGCTAAAAAAACTCAAAATATGAATTTTACGCAGTAAAAATATATATTTACATATAAATCTGAGCCCTACTAATGTATAATATATCTATAAATATATTTTCTTTTAATTCCTCTTTTATATGTTAAGTGAACAAAACAGTAGTTATTCATAAGCGTTCTTAGTTTTTAATTAATTCAAATGATTTTAAATTTTTATATTTATATTATTATTATTATTATTATTATTATTATTATTATGATTAAGTATATTCTAAAATAAACATAAGAGAATCTAAGAGGACCATTTTCTGTTATCACATAAGTAACTGTTTTTCAATGAATCTAGAAAAAGTTTGTCATTTTTTTTTTGCAATAGTTTTCTAGAAATATTTATTGTAATTATGCTTATTCTTTCATGTAATGTTAAGTGGCCATTCTCCCTTGGGAACTATGATCTGATGTTGCTAAGAAAATGTACCTAACTGTCCTAACTTAAAGTAAGCAAATTTTCATTCTTATCATATGATAAATGTAGCAGTACCTATAATAACGATTTTAATGAATTTTATGTTTTTGAAAAGACATTTTTATTTTTCACATTTAATAAATCATGTAATATTATAAAAAAATAAATCCTTTACACAATAATTGACATTTGGTTTCATAACTGATTTATGGATCTTTTCTGCTACTTAAAGTTGTATAATTATTATTATTTATATTATATCTGAGAACTTATTTTAAGAAGTTATTGGCTCATGCATTTATTTTCAATGTATGTGCAATAGGTCTTTTAAAATATAAATATAGAATTGTAAAAATAAACAAGGTTATGTAATCATCAATTAATGTTGTGATCATCCTTTCCCCGTAATTGAGTAATTCATAAAAATATTATGTAAATCAATATATCTAGTAATATAAAGTTTTTATAACAGCTAAAAATGTACTGTGTGATTCTTTTGTCAAACAATACTCATTATTTAAAAATCTATTAAAACAGTTTTTGAAATTTTAAATTCTGAACAATCTGAACAAAGTGTATTGATGTGTGTGTGCATCATAACTTGTCGGAATAATACTTCAATTTCAAACTTCGGGGGTGGTTTCAGATAGCAAAGAGAAAATCCATTTTCCAACAGTTTTCAAAAAAAGTGACGGAAAACGGGAATTTTTACTAAACAACTTAAATTTTCGATTTTTCTAAGTATTTTTTTTTTTTTTTGAGTGTCGATAAAAAAATTTTTACTGCTCAAAAAAACTTGAAAATTTAATACAAGATTCCTTATGAGTTGTTCTTATTGTAGTTAAAAAAAAGTCGTTAGTCTCAATTTTTATATATAAAAAAAGTCATATTATTATATAATACATAAATTCGTATTAAAATTTTTTGTTGTAAAAATGTTACGATAAGATGAATTTGCAAGTAATTTTGTAGTTACTAACTTAAATAATATATAATTTATAGATAAATACACCGGTACACGATTGATATGTAATAGTAACACCAGTTGATATAATTACTAATATAATATATTGATATATTAATAATATTATAATATCAACCCAACATATAATCTCGTGCATTATTTAAGTAAGTAATATAATGAATTCGGTTACAATAATTGTAGGCTCAAATAAACAACTCATTTTAGTATATTTAATTATTATCATAAACACAAACCAAATGATTGTGCTAATATGTGTATAATATTTGTTGGTATAACTATTGTTATTGGTCATGTAATGTTACTGTAAGGTAAATATTTAATAATAACTATTATCAATATTTTTGTATTTGGACATGTATTTAATCCATGGTGTCAATCCCCTTGAACGTATATTATCTTCCATCAGCATTCCTTTTAAAATATTAAGCTTCATCAAAACGTCGTAGTTCTTTTGAATGTTTTCGTTGACCGATTTTATGTGATCCGACACTTTGGCATACGCTGTGTTCAAAAACACCAATCCTGTAACTTGATTTTTCGGTAAATCTTCATCAACCTTGTCTTTCGAATAGTCCAATTCATGTACCGCATTCTGTACAGTAGACGGTAAACACGTGGTTTCCTAAATATTAAAATAAAACAATTGAAATACAATCAACTTCTTAAATAATTTGGAGAAATAATAAGTATTAATTAAAATAAGTAAAAACTAATATCCAATAAGCGCATTGAACACTTGTAAATTACCTAATGTAAAACAATCGTTTCAAGTTTTTACGTAAAATGGTTTTCGAGAATTTGAAGTATAGAGTATAGGTAGACACTAATGTTTATTTAAAATAAAAAAAGTCATCGAGTAGAACTTATAAAAAATCTTACCTATATTACATTATAAAATTTAAAGTATCTAAATAAATTATTTTATAAACTTTTAACTACAAATTAATGTAGGTACATGTTTTCATGATTTTGATGTATTGAGTAAAATTTTAAACGCTTATTTTCGATATTTTTTAACAGTGGTATGAACAAAAATGTGTGGAGGCCTTATATTATGTACTAAAAACAAAAAAATATAAAACCATAAACCATTGTATTTATCACAGAATTTGAAACGTTTCAATCGAAATAATATATAAAATATAAGTATACGAAAAAATAAAATCTTATTATTAATTATTAGCTAATTATCGTCACTGCGTCATAGGTACCTACCTACCTATATTCTTATCACTCACCGAAACTCCTGCAGATTTTTCCTCGCCGAGTATTTTCAGCATGTCCAGTAATTTTTTCACGTCCATCTTCTCCAAATTGTCCCAATTTATCGAATGGTCGACCACGGTCGGATTGTAACCTAACGAGCTTTCGGGTGTGAAATTTGTTAATTGATCTAGACGATCCACTGGCATTGTGCCGACGTCTGCGAAAAAAACGCACGTGATCATTAATTCGTAGATCACGATGATCGCATTCATAATATTATGCTGCCTTATGGAAAATGAACACATGCGACATGCGTAACAGCAAAGTTTTATTGGCGTACATTTCAACAGTTAACCTAATCGAGTGAAAAACGAGTAGAACGACATTATTCTTATATAAAATAAATCACAATGTGTTTAAATTAACGTATATCGTTCTTATTGATCATTGTAAAATTAAACAAGTATAGTTGCTATAACTCGCACCAATATAGACAAGCTAAATAATTATAAATATACCTAGACGCACAACACAATTATAATGTTATATTTTTATAAATAATAAACTATTATCTTCTAATTGATATTGATTTACATAGGTATAAGTAAGGTGTATTAATACATGTACCGTAAAATATTATATAGAAACTTAAATTTTAAAATTTCAAAATAATAATATATCATTAAATTATGACTTTTTTTTATAATACTATAAAGTATTATTAAGTAGCTATCTACTAAAAGAATAACTGATTTACTTACTGATATATTATTTATATATTTTGTTTTTTTTAATTTCCAATACCTAAAATTAAATTGAATTAAGAGTATTTGGGGGGGGGCTATTATAATTTATATGTGTTGTGTTTACATGTAGGTACCTATCATTGTATCAATCTCCAATGAACTATTTTAAGTACAAACCATTTTTGGAGGACCAAGGTTGGTTTTGGGGTACGGGAAGCCCCCATACAAAATAATTGCGGTAATATTATACTTAAAAAGTGGGCAAGTGGATACCGCTCTGCTGTACATTAAGTGCCGTGTGGATCACTATTATACATTATAGGAGGGTTAAATTTGAATCCAATGATAATTATCATTATATACGAAAAACGATTCTGAACGAAGATGATTTGTCAGCCTAGGATATAATTTTCAGTGGTTGGTGAAAAAGGTGGTTTGTGTTTTAATGGCCTGAATACATCAAAATTTAAGTTTTTTTATAATTATTATTAGCTAAACTTATGGAAAATCTTGTATTAAATTTTCAACTTTTAGCTACTTATACAAAAAATTTGTATGAATTATAACTACAAAATAATTTTCAAATATTCATGGTTTTGACGAATTTTTGTCAATATATGAACTTCATATGCTAATAAAAAAAATTTGTGCCTATGTATTCTTATAATTTTTTAATCACTATAGGAAGAACTTATGAAGAAGTTTGTATTAAATTTTCAAGTAATTTGATTGGGCCAAAAAAATTTAATCGACACTTCAAAAAAAATTTCAGTTGTCCATAAATAGCTCAATAAAAGTCAAAATATTTTGAAAATTAAATCATGTAAAGAAAATGCCAATCATAATCAGTAAAATTTTCAAGTTTTTACGACTTATACTTTTTAATTAATACCTAACAAATATTTAAAATCGTTTTAGGATAAATCATTATCGTTACGCTATTTCGTAAAAATTTAAAATTCAAACGCACTTAAAATTTTTCCTATAATGATGCTTCTAGTTTTCTCTATAGATATTTGAAGGAAAACTTAATGTTGTATTTTTAATTCTTAGTTATAAACACAACAAATTTTATGAATTTTCAACTACAAAATAATTTGCAAATATTCATACTTTTGACGAATTTTTGTCAATATTTGAACTTCAAATGCTAATAAAAAAAAATTGTGCCTATGTATTCTTATAATTTTTTAATCACTATTAGCATAACTGATGGGGAACTTTTTACTAAATTTTAAAGTATTTTGATAGGGTCAAAAAAATTTTATCGACACTTCGACACAGAAAAATTAAAAATTTCAGTTATTTATACTTTTTGAATAATAACAACTAATTAAAATCGTTTGAGGATAAATCGTTATCGTTACGCTTAAAATTTTTCCTATAATAATGCTTCGAGTTTTCTCTATATATACTTGAAGGAAAACTTAATGTTGTATTTTTAATCCTTAGTTATTAACACAAACAATTTTATAATTTTTCAACTTCAAAATTACTTGCAAATTTTCGTGTTTTCGACAGATTTCGTAAAAATTTGAACCATAAACGCTTATAAAAAAAAATTGTGACAAACGATTTTTAATTTTTTTTAGCTACAATAAAAAAACTCATAAGGAACCTTGTATTCAATTTTCAAGTGTGTTTGGTCATCCAAAATTTTTTTATCGACACTTCAAAAAAAAATTCTCATAAAAATCAAAAATTTCTATGGTCTATAAGTAATTCAAAAAAAGTCAAATTTTTTCGAAAATTTAA
>VUJU01000852.1:29482-54506 GCA_009835225.1 Aphis craccivora
TAAAAATGTCAAGTATTTACAGTAATAAGTTTTTGATTTACAACCATATAAAAAAATCGATTTGGTCGAAAACTGGTTTTGCGTAAAAATTCCCGTTTTTCTGTTACCTTTTTAGGGTTTTTCTTGACGCTTTTGAAAACTATTGGAAATTTTTTACTTTTGACCCCCCAAAGTACCAACTAGATTCACTTTCCTATCAGAAACAGGGCCTACTTTTTAAAATCGAAGCACTTTTACAGACACAAAAAAAATCACACATCATTGTTATATCAATACATTCATCACTTCGTTCAGAATCTATAAAATAAGTGTGGTCAAGTGGGTACCTACCACTCTGCAGGGCTACAGTAGTTCACTATTATTTATGTGTTTAATTTGAATCCAATCAGAGCCTAATTTACCAAATATATGGTCCATGACAAAATAAAAAATAAATTTTTATTTTAACAAAATAATATATTAGTATATAATATTACATAGTTAGTGATAGTCACCGGTAGGCTCCTTGGCGACGTAGGCCCAGGACAAATGTCTATTTTGTCCGTGCGTAAATATGGCCATGAATCTAATGATGGTTATCAATGGTATCATTGTGTATACGTAAAACGTTTCTGAACTGAGATGATTTGTTAGCCTAGAAAATAATATAAAATATATTATACCTAATTTAAATTGGATGGTGAAAAGGGTTGTTTTTGTTATAATGACCTGAATATCCAAAAACTAAATCATTTACAGATAATTTCAATTTAAATAGCTGGAGTATGTTTCAAGTGTCTACGGCTAATAATTTTTAACTATAACAAAAATCTAAATTGAATTGATAGAAAATCGTTATAACGAAATATAAAAACGTAATAAAAACGTAAACGTAATATATATATTACGAGTAAATTTTGGATTTCGTAAAAATTTAAATAAGGACAATTTTTTTTTAATTGACCAACGTCTAAGTTCTTTTATAATTGTTGTAAGCCAAACCAGTGGCGCACCCAAGGGAGGAGCTTTGGGACTAAAGCCCCCCCCCAAAAAATATTTTTTCATTAAATTACACATTGTTATAGCAAATATAGTATAACAACGATAAATGATAATGTTTTATTTTCAAATTATATTATTATGTTAGATACATATACACATATTATATATTACATAATAGTTCAATATTACGCGATAAGGTTTACTTGTGTGTAAGGATAAAAGAAAAATTAGTAAGCCCCCCCCCCCCAAACGAAAATTCTGGGTGCGCGCCTGAGCCAAACTTATGGAAAATCAGAAATCTAGTATAAAATTTTCAACTCTTAGCTACTTATACAAAATTTTTTATCAATATTTGAACTTCAAACGCTACCTATTAAAAAAAATTGAGAAATGATTTTTATTTTTTTTAGCTACAATAAGAACAGCTTATGAGAAACGTTGTATTAAATTTTCAAGTTTTTTTGGGCACTCAAAATTTTTTTATCGATACTTTAAATAAAAAGATACATAGAAAAATCGAAAATTTCAGTTGTCTATTAAAAAAAAACTCAAAATAAGCCAAAATATTTGACTGTATGTAACATATTATACATATAGATTATAGATAACACTAATATAAATGTTTGGTGAAAATTTCAAAGATCTGCAGTGATTCGTTTTTGAGTTAGGTACAACCATATAAAAAAATCGATTTTGTCGAAAACTGTTTTTGCGTAAAAATTCCTTTTTATCCGTCACTTATTTTTCTGTTTTTCCCAATTTTATTTTGGAAACTATTGAACATTTTTTACTTTTGAACTATTTAATATATCAAGCAGGATATTCACTTAGCTATTGGACACCACCCCCGAAGTCTGAAATTTAAGTATTATTTCGATAAGTTATGTAGGTACACAAAAAAAAAAAACACATCATTGTAAAATCAATACAATCATCACTTCGTTCAGAATCTAAAATGTTTATAATTATAAATTATGTTTATATTTTCATATAATATAATTTTACGATCATACTAGGTATGAGTGTACCTAGTAGGTATATATAAGTATAAAAATGCACAAAAGATTAGCGTATGACTAACGTACTTACGTACTTGTCATTGTTAAAATTATGTTACCTATGTCGGTATAGGTACCTACCTACATATATAGATAAATTAATACTCCACGATGAACGGATTACCCATTATAATTTTGTAAGTGTGCCATAATATTATAATCTCGTCCTTGAGACTTACTCTTAAGCTCGACAGCCAATTCTATTTTATATATAGTTTCGATGTATAGGTATGCGTTTTGTACGTGTAAGCATTTAAGTAGGTATACGTTTTAGTGCCCACCGCCCGACATTAATTGTTTTTAATATTCCACGACTAAATTGTTTTAATGACATCATAAAATATCCAACAAAACTCGTAATACGACTGTTGACCATATTAGGAATTGGAATAAAACACTATTATTAGGCTGATTGCGTCGAATGCATTATCTATACGCGTCTTACGGGATCTACATTTTTGCGGTTGTTACACGAGGAATAAAAAATTCGTATGTAATATAATAACAATAATAACATAATATTTTAAACATTTAGGTCCTACCAGTGCGCTATTTAATTATCTGCTATCATCGTAGCGGCATATCGTTATCAATAAAATAGCGTTATCAATTAGTCGGTCAGTGGTGTTTAGCCGTTCGTATCAGTGACCTGCTTTTTGACCTATCTTTCAACCAAATGTTATTAATATAGTTATTATTATTTTAAAAGCTTAGATTTCCATGTTTTCATCGTTGAACTTTTGTTAGTTAAGTTCTGCGTTTCCTTTCAGGACTCACAGTACGATTTCACGTTAGTTAGTTTTCAATTCCCATTCATTGATCGGTTCCAGTTCATAGTAATAAAATATAAACACTCAATGCCTTATTTTCTGTCAACACTTCACTAATTACCTACCTACAGGCTACATTACAAAATTCTGTTACGCTATTAATTCACAGTAATTATTCATGGGAAATCTATTTGCAAAAGTAAGTAAAAATAATTTACTCTTTTTTATATAATGTTTCTCTCATTTATTACTTCTAAATAGAATTAACTTGAGCCATTAGAGTCAACATGTTGTTTTTAATTTTAGTTTTATTCAAAAAATTTTTATGTATTCAAACCAATCGTAATTACAGTGAAACTTCCGTGTTCAGTCTAATGGACAGAAAAAAAAGTATATCAGAAAAATTTATTAAATACAATTACCTACCTATATTTAGTTTTCAAAAATATTTTGTTAAATGGAAATTTCACTTTATTACTTAGGTACCTATATAATAAATATTAATTTAATAGGAGAAAAAATGAAGAAGGTTCACTATTTTATTTAATTAAAGTTACTTTAATATGATTTTGGTTTAGTATTATTCATTTTTTATTTCTTACAATTACAATGACAAATTAACATAATATTATAAATACATATTGTATTATATTTTATAAATCTTTATTTAAAGATAACACATTAATATTGTGTAATATAAAATAAAAATTATTATTCACTAGGTACAATATAATTTCTTGCATAATAGGTACTTATATACATTTTAATTTCTAGCCTTACCATGAATTCAATATTGATCAAAAGTTGTCACTACAAGATTCTAAATTGCTGGAAAAAAAAGAAGTGAGTTTTTTTTTAACAATTTAAGTATGGCCATTTTAATGACAAAATTGATAATTCTTAATTATTTATCTACTGATAGTCTCAGATTAGATTTTTTCAAAATGTTATAATTATATACATATACAACTTTATTGGGAATATGCTGCCTAGAATACTTTGTTACCTTTAATGTTTTTTATATATTACTTGCTAATTAATTATTAGTTATTGAATTGTCATTCTAGATGTTAATTTAATATTTTATTGGTTAATAACATAAAATAATACATAAATTATGATCGCTAGCATTAAAGACTCATCTCAGTGATACTTAGAATCTGTAAATTTACCCCCATAATTGCATTGTTTTAATCAATAATTGCTGTATAAATTCATAAAAACAAAATTATATTTTTATTTTATAGTTAGGTAATTTATAGTTTTTAAGATTTGTTGACATTATTTATTTAAAACATTCATATCAGAGTTATATCATTAATAACTAAAATATATCATAAGAAAATAAAATGACTTCAAAAATTAAATAAATTGTAATAGGTAATAGTTGTTAATGTATTAAAAGTAGAATGGAAAAATGTGTATATGAATTTAATAATGTTGATCAGAGGTTCCCAAACTTTTTATTGTACAACCCATTTTGGAAATTATTTAAAATTTGGGACCCATAATATCAATGAATGACCTTTTTTTTAGTAAATCAGTTGCTTACAACAAAATATATATATATATAAATTTATTTTTAATATAAAAATATAGCGCGACCCATCAAAAATATAATCGTGTTCCACAGTTTGGGAACCTCTGATGTAGATAGTATAGAACACGTGAACAATTATTTCATTTATGGACTTATGGTTTTAATTTAATTGAAATTAATATATACTTAGTAGTTAGTACTTAGTTATCTAGTTAATCATTATTATCTAAATATTTTTATAGGCAAGAGTTGATCAAGTGCACATGCTTGGATATTCAAAAACAAAAGATTTTATTCTTGAATCATCAATTAACTTAATGTTTACATCAAACTCTTTCAATAATGTAAGTTTTCTAAATATTCATAAACTGATACTTGCTATACCTAAATAGTTCAACAATCCTACCATATCAATATTTTACTTAAATTATATATTATCTTTTTTTTCAGATAATAAAAAATGCTGAAACTGTTCGTAAAAATTTAATGAGCTTAAATTGTTTTGAAAACATTAGTGTTCATATAGATGTAAGTAGTGGATCAAATTCAACTCCAAATGGATATAAGGTATTTAAAAAAAAAAATGTATTAATTATTCTCGTGTATTATCTAATTTTTACTTTGTATATTTATAGGTTACTTTTAATGTGCAAGAATTAAAATTAGCATCTAGTATACTTCATTCGATTGCAAGAGATAATGAAGGATTTGTTAAATTAGGTTTTAAGCTAAACAACATTACTGGCCATGCCAATCATTTTAAAATAGAATCATCACTCGGAAATAATGGTACTCAAAAGTATGATGCTTGTATATCCAAACATATTCCTGGAAGTATATCCTCATGGTTTGTATGACTTAAACTTAATCTATCAATAAAATTCAGATCTTAGTTTTTAATTAACTACACAATTTAATTTTTTAATCATTTAAGCACTTCCGGACATATATTTAAAAAGAAATCATACTGGAATACTGTACACGGTGTTTTCAATGAATGGGGAACTCTATTTGACTTATTATTTCTTACATCTTATAAAGTAGGTGTCTATACCAAACTTTTTTTAAAAAAGAGTTATTATATTAAATTTCACAAAATTATGTATTAACAGTTTTTTTAAAACAATTTTAGGGTCATTTTAGTCAAAATTTACAGTATGAAGGTGTAATACGTGATATAAATATGTTATCAAAAAATAGTCCATTTAAGCTAAGAGAGGAATCAGGTCTCTCAGTTAAATCTTCTATTAAACATATAACTACAATTGATACAAGAGATTCCAAGGTTTTAGCTAATGAAGGTGCATTCTTCCAAATGGTTATGGAAGTAGCTGGTTTTGGTGGTGATGTTAAATTTTTGAGGAATTATTTTACTAGTCAGTTTTATTCAAAAATCAGCAAAGATGTTGTATGTTAATTTTTGCTTTAATTAATAATTATTTATAATTTGTATGGAAAGTAATATTTGTTAAAACTTTTTGTGGAGGTATTTCAAGGATCATTTGGTGGAGGATTTCTCACTGATTTAGGAACATTTAAAAAAGTTAATATGATGGATAGATTTTTTCTCGGTGGTCCTATGACATTACGTGGTTTCCAATCTCGAGGAATTGGTAACTTAAGTGATAATGTTGTTGCTGGTGTTACGGTAATTCATCAAAACATTAATATGATTGTGATGCATTTAAAATGTCAAGCATTTATAATTAATAAATGTATATGCTTATATTATAGAGCTATTGGGTTTCTGCTGTTCATATTTATGTAAAACCACTTTTTGGCATGGAAAGTAACCGAATAAATGAAGCAATTAGGTTACATTTATTTTGTAATGCTGGGAATATATCTTTCTTTGGTATAAAGTTATTAATACTCGTATATAAATTGTACATTGCTTTGCTATTTATGTATACATATATATATATATATATTTGTTTCTTTAGGTAAAGATACTAAATCCAGTTTTGCAAAAACATTTAAAGACTTTAGGTTATCAGCTGGTGTTGGGATAGTTGCCCGAGTCGGTAATTCAATAAGATTTGAGTTCAATTTATGTTCACCAATTCAGTATACACCTGGCGATAGAATTGTTGATGGTTTCCAATTTGGAGTTGGAGCAAACTTTATATAAAAAAATAAGAACGAAATCTCTCTTTGTGCTAGTTACCTTAATAATAATCAAATATTAATCAATTACATTGATTTAATATAAAACAATAATTTATTTATTTAAATCAGAGACATCAGTATTATTTTATTATATCTAATTTATTGTTTTATTTATTTATTTTTTTATTTTTGTTTTTGTTTACTGTTCAATGCAATTAATATAAATGTTTGAACATGAATAGGTATTAAATGCAAGTATAATGTACTTATTTAGATTATGACTGATTGAATATAATAGTAAATTAATTTTTAGTTGCATTTTGTTTTATGACCTATGTTTTAATTTTTTAATACAATCTAGAATAATAATTTAAAAATTAAACTTATCGATCATTATAACATAAAAACGTTTTTTTTTTATACATAACAATTGTTTTCAGTTGCTAAGGTATTATTTATAAAAACAATTTTATTAAAAATATCACAAAATTATAAATAATAGAAAATTACTGATTCAAACATTTCATATTTATTCAAATCTAAATGTAAGTATTTTAAACTTTTATTTTTAAATTGCAATCACCATTTTCTTGGGTGGTTAGGTTGTACAATATTTTAATTTATAAGTTATGAATATTTTTGTACTACTTATAATATTTTTACCTTTAAGTTACAAATAGGCCAAAATAGGTTCTGCAAGTAGCTGATACCAAATTAAATGTTTTATGTTGACGGATTGTGTACAATGTAGAAAATGTGATACCTAGTCATAGACGCGCGCGCAATTATTTTTGTTTACGATTTAATGAAGTAATGAACTAAGATCAGTAGGTACAATCAAATCATATTAATTTGATTATTTATTAAAATGATATAGCAATACTGCTATTTTACATTGTATTAAAAATAATTTAAACCTAGTATGAGCGTTGCTGAATATTTTTATGAAACTATTAGAACAAATATAATATTTTTTATATACCATCATATCTGATAAATAACCAATTTAATATATTATAATTAAATGAGGAAGTATCTAAGACAGAAAAATGAAAATGTCACTATTGATTGCTTATTTTGATTCTTGATTAAAAAAAAGTAATTTATGTCATTTATGATATGATTAAATATGTTGTAGTAACTTAATTTTTCCGTGTAGCTTTAATAAATTAACAAAACAGTACACACAAAACACTTATGAATACACTTGCTATCAGTATTAAAAATTAAAATACACTTAAGACTTAGGTGCTACATAAGAAGAAGAACTAATTAATGGAAAATATATTATTTTATTAAATGTTATGTTTCCAAGATAAACAATGTTACAATTGTTAATAATTAAAATGATTTTAATTTAATTTTCACATTAGACAGGTATTTAGCGGATCTAGGACAATTGCTCCCCGGACAATCAGTTCCCTAGAAAATATCGTATGCAAATAATTGGTCCTCGTCATAACTTTATACTCGGATAATTAGTCCGTGGCTTAAAAGTTATATTTAAATATATAATATAAAATAATTGTTATTATTTTATAGCTTCAAATCGTCCAAGTATAAAATTATGAAGGGGACCAATTGTCCGCATACGACGTTTTTTCGCGGGAGATCAATTGTCCGTATATCGTATTTAGCAGCTATTAATTTTGTAATAAGCACGTCGTTCTCGTTCAAAATATATCATTATTTTAAGTAAAAATATTTTTTAACACAATTTTTATTAGTTTGGAGTGTTTGGACGTATACTCGTAATTTACGTTTTATGGATTACCTATGTTAGTTTTGGTTAGTTTGTAGCTGAAAAATGACAACGTTGCTAACTACTTGCTAAGTTGCTTTAGTTAGCACAGTGTCACACTGCTTGAAGTAATACAACGTAAGTACATAAATATATTAAGGAGATTCAATCCAAACTGTGTTTTTTTTTAACGAAAAAGAAATCTCATGTCAATTGTATCGACTATCCTAGTCATCGGATAAAATTTCTGAAATCGTAGTAGGTATTTTGAATACCTACATCATGAAATTGTCTAGGAAACAACTTTTCTACTTTTTGAAAACGGATCACTTTTTCATCTTTAAAATTTAAAATTATTAAGTCTAATTTTGAATATTAAGAATTTTAATACGTTTATAACATTGGAGTCAAAAAAATAATTTCATAATGTGAGAATATAATTTCCAAGTATGTTTCATAAAGAATACATACCTACCTAATAGGTAATAATAATAATATGTGTCTTCATAAATGTTATCGGGTTAGGTAAACACTAAACAAATTAAATTACACTAGGTAAAAGATTGAAACTGGACAAAAAAAGCCAAATAATAATAATATTTATTATTTATATTCGTGTAATGTGTTCTTATGGCATATTGACGATTGACATATTGTACGTAAACGCTTCGCTATTTCTTTAATGCAAATTTAGAAATTAGCTTTATCGAACTCGTTAAAAAGAGGTGGATATCGAATATTTGCATACCTATACCTAATATTATGGTCATGGAATTTCTTATGGATGTTTTTTTTTTTGTTGATTAGAATCAGTGGTTAAAATGAGGGGACCGGGGGGACGGAGTACCCCTTTTTATTTGCGGTAAGATTATGCGTCCCCTTTAATTTAAGTCTCCAAAGTCTGGGGGGACGCTTAAAAAATAAATTTATTGTAAATTTAATAATATGTTGCATGTTAATTTTAATAATTTATTAAATTACTTACGCAGCCACACACATTGATTAGATATCGAATTTAAACGTATTTTATTTCGCTCTAATAATCTCCACATTCTGTAGATGGTTAAGTTTAGTGCTATAAGTGATTTTTAAGTAATAAATTATTGTGTAGTAGTGTCACAGAATAGATTAAATAGTGTAGTGTGTTATCCATACATTCACGCGATCCATGTGATATAATAATTGTGGTTTAAATAAAATATTAAACTGAAAGAATATGAATAGTGATATTATTTATTATAAAATATAAATTGTTTTTTAAATGAAATGTTTAAAACTAAAATGTAAAAGTATTTTTTTTTTTTAAATTCCGGGCAATGATTTTCAATTTATTTTTAACTTAGCAGGCATTATAATATTATATTTAAAATCATTTTTCATAGGAGACAATTTGATATTACATACTATATTAACATACATTTTTTATGAATAATGGACAATGGTGTGTAAAAAAATTAAATTTTATAGATTCATACCTAATAGGTTTCTTAAAAAAGTTTGGTTAGATATAGATTTTAGATAAAGAACTCGGGAAAGCTCCTTAGTTTTTTATAATGTTAGTCCCCCCTCAAAATTTTTCCCACTTTAACCACCGATTAGAATCATATCTGTAGCTAGTCCAGAAGGGATTTAACTGTTGGGTGGAGGTTCAAATTATAAAGCAACAAAAATATTTAAAGGGATTCTTTACTGATCGTTTTTAAGTGTCTTAGGTTATTTTTTATGTGTGCGTGTATATTTTGTAAATGTGTGAGTATAGCAACTGATCTTAGTGTAATATTATATTACGTTGGTATGTGTGTAAAATATACCTATAGCAGAGCGATCCTACGCACACGCATTATATATGTACCAATATATGAATATTAATTGCGTATTTTGTTTGTTTTTTGGTGTAAAGTAGGTAATAATTTTCAGACGACCGTATTAATTAACCAATTTATCCAATAAGATTTCTGGAAACATGTGTGCATTTGTCATGAAATTTAAGTACACGTCATACGTCAACGACTTTTTTTCATTTTTAATAGTTCAGTTTTAAAAAAGTGAAAAGTCGTTTTCAAGTCAACGATAAATAATTGTATAATACTTACCTATTGAAGATCTATCAAATTACGAGCTTATAGATGTTGCAGTTCACATGAGATAGGTAAAAAACGGACTGAATCGAATCCCGATAATACAAATTCATTGGGTCTATAGCTGAATTATTTTATACGAGACTTAATGTTTCAATATTCACGAGGCCAATGTCTTTTTGCAATTTTATTCATGTCAAAATTAATCATTTATGTTTAGCACACACAACCAAATTATTTAAGTAGAATAAAAGTGTAGGTACTTGGTAATAGGTTGTACTTGACCGATGGGACACTTCGCTCACTTCAGTGCTCTGTATTTTACAATTTTACATAATTTTTTACTCATTCGTCTCATCCAATCGCGATTCACGAAGTAATACAATATCTACTATCACTACTACTAGTAAAGTTATCACTGCAATCTTTTTTTTTTTTGGTCAATTGGTCACCACATTATTTTCATCGAAGTTGAGGTAGTTTTTTTCCGTAAATTCAATAGATGGCGCTGTATATAATATTTTATCACGTAAATATTTTGTTTCTAAAAAAAAAAAAAATACCGTATAAAAGCCATAGACGAATTTAAAACAGTGGTGATCAGTTGAAAATGACGTACAATAAAAATTTAACGAAGAATAGAAATTCACTGGAATATTTGTATTAAATATTAAGAACCATAACATAGTTTCAAAATTATAGAGTTTATTTTTCATCATTATTCGATACAATATATTAATATTAAAACAATTATTGCTGCAATGAGCTTATTATTGTAGGTAGGGCTACGATTCTGCCACTAGCATCCTAGATCCTTGAATATCAATAACTGTCGATATAATAATTTAATAAACAAAATTATAAAATAATTACCAAATAACCATAATAATTTGGATTTCTTATTGCTAAAGTAATAATAATAGCCACAATAAAATTACCATACAAAATATTATTTCTGAAAAAGTTGAAATCTCGATTATATTATACCTACCTATTATATATACGTCCTACATAATAGTTATCCACAAAAATTGTTAAATCTATTTTTATTAACTAAACTTTCAATATAGGTACTTAACAACTTAAATTAATATAATAATAAGAATAATAGGTAATGTTAATAAAGAGTAATGAATATTATTGGTATAACTAAATAGTAAAATTAAATTCTAAATGTAAATAATCAAATAATTTTAATTAAATTGTCTTCAAAATATGTTATACATTAGATTGAAATTGAAAATTACGCTATAATTAATTACGCTATAATAATATTATATTAACACACATAATTATTGATTTTCAATACACAATCGAGCGTTTCTAAATTGTGCACACGGTAAACAGCTGAATACAGAATAGGTGATACAAATGTCAAATTGTAAAGTTAACTCTATTTTTCGACTTTCAAAATGGGTATAGAAGTTACTAATTAACAATTATTAATCACCTACTAAATTTTGACCATAGTTATAAAGTGACTGAATTCATCCATCAATATTTATCAATATATTTTAAACACTGTGGTATAATTAATGGCGTAAAAGCCAGACTTAAACTGCAATTTGAAATCTAGATACAAATTAATATGTATGATAATAATAAAAATTATATTACCTACGAGGCGCATTACAATTATAGTGATTTATGAAAATAATTCAAGCCCATATTACCTATATTATTATATTTACTTAATTTTTAATTTGCTTTATAAAAAAAAAAGAAAAATTAATAACCTAATATAGCTAATAAACTAAACTCTATATTATTTAATATTACTAATAAAAAAAAAAAACAGATTTAAGACTTTTTTAAATTATTTAATTTTAACGATTACTGAAAACAATTTTTAGAAGATATAATAAAGTGGGTTAGGTTACGTTAAATGGTTGTCATAAAATTAAAAAAAACTTGTGGTTGAAATTCACTATGTATTAATATTTATATCTGTAAATTACTGAAATGTATTGGACGCAATTTACAATTTTTTCCCTTAATTCGTAATCTATATTTGTCCTTAATCGATGTGAATAATTTGTCACTTGTATAATAAATAGAATAAATATAAGTAATAAACTTCTATTTAATAAAATGTTCCGTTTAACGAAATATTTTTAAAAAACCTAATAAAACTAGAATTAAATTAATGTAATTCTAATTAATGAAAGTTTTTCTTTAGAATTTTTTTTGGTTACTATTGAAACCTTTTAGTATAAAAGTTTTACTGTACACTGTACAGTATCATGTATAATGTTCCAAATGTTCGGTATTGTCAATAATATTTATGGCAAAAAATTTTCATAAATAAATGAAAACATTTGAAGTTTAAGCCATTCAACTAAAATTTTCTTACTAATTATTGTAAAAAAAAAATGTATTATATTGATTATCCAGTGATATTGAAGGTCATATGATGCTTTTGTATACTTGAAAAATTATCATCCGTTAGTTGAATTTTTTGCTTATGTAATATGTATAATAGATAATATACCTATATGTATATAGTATATTGTATATAGTTTACTTATTTAAAAATAACAATTTTTAAATTTATAATTAATGTGATATAACATTTTTGAAAATTTATGATAGGTATTGAAATTAATTTTAAAAAGATAGATAATTAGGCGGGATAAGTAGATCTATTATAGGTATACTTTTTAGTTCTTACCTACTAGTTGCTACTTATAGTGGAAAATCGCGTAGACGTGTATATGTTGGTATTATATAAACGCCGTATAGAGACGTATAATAATATTATGCTGTAATAGTTGCAGTAGATAACATTTGTATAGGAAAAATTATATACAATAAGTATATCTAAGGATAACTGGATAACATTGTACTTAATACATTTTACGTTAATTCTGATCGTCATAATAAAACTTGACATTTTTCTTGTAATGAGAAATTCTTTTAGGCCAATTTAGATAAATTGTATTTAAATGACAGGAGTATAGGAGTTGCCGTTGCATCAATATCTATCAATCAAAGAGAAATCTCTTTGAAACTAATTAGAAATTTTTATAAATGATTTACATTACATTTTACACTCTTACATATTTTTATTCTGTATGGTTTTTATTTCTAGTTTGGAATTTTTTTATTTGAATATTTAAATAATTTATACCTTCCTTATAATATATAAATAATTAAAGAAATACAATTCAATTCTAGCTACCTATTCAAAATTAAATATCAAACTTTTTTGATTCGACCGATCGCTAACACGCTGCTATACTTTTTTTGTAACATTTTGATATATCTTTAATTATGATTTTAGCTTAAATATGTCTAAAATTTAAATAATTAAATATACTTTTTTTTTTTATGTGATTAAATCTATAAAGTACAGTCAATTGTAATATAATTTTATATTTTACTAAAAACTAATAATTTGTTATATTTCTATAAAGTTTATTTTTAAAAACTAGACAATGACCAAATAATTCAAACAGTACCATTTTATTGATTTTTTCATTGCATTATATGTATATTACTAGTTGATCCCGAGCGGCGTTGTCCGTGACAAATTTAATAATGACTATAGATTTTTTATTAAAAATCAGACATAAATATTTTTTTTAAATTTTTACTATTTTTTTACACCGTTTAATCATATAAAAATAAACATTTGGGAAAATCCTTTTTTAGTGGGTGTTTATGTCATAAAACGAAACTTCAGATTAAATTAAAAACTCATAGCTTCAGAGATTCCGGCTAAGCAATGATGAATTAGTCAGTCAGTCATTCAGAAAAAAATATTATATCTATATGACTATATAGTATATATATATATATATATATATATATATACGAGTTTAATGTTTAATATATACACTATACAGAAATTATGTCGATATTTTTTTCCATAATTTTCTGAATATATTAAGAAAACGTTAAATGTCAAATTTCCCCAACAATAACAATGACATAATGTCAATATTGAAAACAACATAAAATATATTATTATAAACCACAAACGCTATAACGCTATATAAAAAGCGAGTAGAGTAGTATGAGATGTATTATTTATTATTAAATGTACATAGTACGTGTATGTGCGTCCGTGATTGAACGTGTGCGCACGGGAGTGTGAATTGTGTTGGATTTGGGGCGGGTATATTATGACGTGTGTATGTTTATGACTCAGTGTTTGGCTAGTGGTAGTGAATTGCGCATGCCAATATTAAGTCACAATAATAATATTTGAGATATTTGAGACCAAAAATGATAAACAAAATAACTATAAAAAGATATATTACAATATTAGTTATTTGATAACAATATTATATTATTTGTAAAAATTAAAACAATTATTGCACTAAAAATGAATAAATCGAGATTATTATTTTGAACCTTTTCACGTATGATTTCCAATTACAAAAAAAGTGGGTAAGTGGGTACTGCTCTGCTGTGCATTACGTGCCGTATGGATCATTATTATATATTATAGGAGTGTTAAATTTGAATCCAATGATAGGTATCATTGTATACGAAAAACGATTCTGAACGGAGATGATTTGTCAGCCTAGGATATAATTTCCAGTGGTTTGTGAAAAAGGTGGTTTATGTTTTAATGGCCTGAATACACCAAAATTTAAGTTCATTTATAATTAATGTAAGCTAAACTTATGAAAAATCTTGTACTTATTAAATTTTCAACTCTTAGCTACTTATACAAAAATTTTTGAATTATACCTACAAAATAATTTGTAAATATTCATGCTTTTGACGAAAAAATATTGTGCCTATGTATTCTTATAATTTTTTAATCACTATAAGAACAACTTATGAGGTACTTTGTATTAAATTCTCAAGTATTTTGATTGGGCCAAAAAAATTTAATCGACACTTCAAAAAACAGTTTTTAAAAAAATTGAAAATTTCAGTTGCCTATAAATAGCTCAAAAAAAGTCAAAATATTTTGAAATTTAAATCACGTAAAGAAAACGCAAATCTTAATAACTAGTAAAATTTTTAAATATCTACGACTTATACTTTTTGAATAATAACAAATAATTAAAATCGTTTGAGGATAAAGCGTTATCGTTACGCTATTTCCTAAAAATTTAAAATTCAAACGCACACTAACATTTTTCTATAATGATGCTACGAGTTTTCTCTATAGCTACTCGAAGCAAAACTTAAGGAAAAGTTAGTGTTGTATTTTTAATCCTTAGTTATAAACACAAAAAATTTTATGATTTTTCAACTTCAAAATTACTTGCAAATTTTCGCGTTTTCGGCAGATTTCGTAAATATTTGAACTATAAACGCTTATAAAAAATTGTGACTAAAGATTTTTAAATTTTTTTTAGCTACAATAAGAAAAACTCATAAGGAACCTTGTATTAAATTTTCAACATTTTTTGATCATCCAAAATTTTTTTATCGACACTTCAAAAAGAATTTTTCAAAAAAAAATCGAAAATTTCAGTAGTCTATAAATAACTCAAAAAAAGTCAAAAAGTTTTGAAAATTTAACTGTATATAAATAACACTGACATAAACATTTGATGAAAATTTCAAGTATTTATAGTGATTAGTTTTTGAATTACAACCATATAAAAAAATCGATTTGGTCAAAAACTGGTTTTGCGTAAAAATTCCCGTTTTTCCTTAATTTTTTTTTGGTTTTTCCCGGCGCTTTTGAAAACTATTGTAAAATTCAAAAAATGAACTACTCAATGCACCAACTAGATTCATTTTTCTACAGGAAACCACCCCCACAGTTTGAATTCGAAGCATTATTTCGACACGTTCTCGTGTACACAGACAAAAAAAAAAAAACAACATTGTAAAATCAATACATTCATCGCTCCGATCAGAATCTAAAATTGAATATAATGTAAAATATTTCCATCATAAAAAAAATATATAATATATTAAAGGGACTCAAATAATACTTATTTATTGTATAATAATTTTTCAGTGCTAAATTTTTAGGTGTGTACAATTTTTATTAATAAAATACTAACAAAATATTTATTATATTAATACGACTAGACTGAGCCAAGGCCATAGTTTTTACCTATGCCGATTATACTATACCTAATGAACTCTGCGATCTTATCAGACATTTAACTTTATTGCAGTAATTTACGAGAGTTCTTAAAGAGAATAAATTCTTCGGGAATATTTCAAATAAGAAATCCCAGTTTTTCTAAGAAAGTTTTTTTTATAAATCACTTATAATTATTATAACTATTGGGGTTTCTGATTTGGTTTTAAACTTTTCATATTTAATATATTTATTATTTAAAACAGGAATATATTTTAAAATCGAAATTTAGATATAGAGTTATATAATATTATTTAAATCATACGTATAAGTGTATAACAAGTCTAAAGTTGTAATACTGATATCTGATTATAATATTATACCAATACTTTATAGATATATGTAGTATTATGAACTTACTCTTTTATTATTTCAGAAAACCTCTACTAGATTGCATACTCATATATAATATTTTCATAAAATAGTTTACTATTTCTGATACAGTAATAACTTTTCAACACCGTTTCATAAATTAAATATAATATATACGTTTTACAGCTGGCAGTACAAGTACTACAATAACAATTTGAGCGGGTTAAGGGGGTTAGCCACGCATAATGACTGGGCTTACCTAATTCTGTATTATAGGTATTATACTTTATAAATGTACCTAAGTACTTTCACACACTACTTTTTTATAAATAAACTATCGCTTTATCTATAAATAATACAATTTTACAAGAGGTTAAAACAAAAAAACTGTTTAACGGAGATTTTTTGTAAGTTGAACTTCTACACATAATAAGTAAATAATTAAGTTTGTACTATGCATACACACTGTCACCCATGAATATAGTAGTATTTACTATTTACCTAGTAATTTTCCAGAAAGAAATAAGTCTCTATAGTCTATATACATAAGAAATATTATAAGTTTGATTTACGTTCGTTAAATCTCAAAAGGATTTTCTCGGCTCAATTTTGTAAAATTGTTTTTAGATACCTAATTTATGGACAATTTGTTAAATCAAATACTCAAAAACATTATTCTCTATAATTTTTAAAAATCTTAACTTACCCTAATTTTTGATATTTTTTATAATAATTGAAACACTATAATTTTAACTAAAAATTTTCCTTTGTTAAATTTTGTCTAAATTGATAATTTATTTATCTTTAATGTAATAAAGATACAATTTTATTACTTGTTTAGAATTGATTTATTGCAATTTGCCAAAACTTAAAGTATAATATTATGTTAGTGCGTTACCTAAGTTTGGAAACGAATCAAAAGTATTATATATAGATTAATTATAGAAATGTACTTAATACATAGATTTATTTTCTTAACTAAATTTAATATTTTTACTTATTTTTTTGTAAAGTATTTATCTATAATATACAAATTAAACTAATATTATAATTTATAATATATATTTTACACTTTAAGTCACTTTTAATTGTTATTTTTGGTTAACAAGGTTCTTATTATATTATTAACACTTTATAAACAATTTCGAACATTTTTTATTTAAAAATTGGTTTACCGTAAAAAAATGCATGTAAATATAATGAAATAGGTAATTCCAAGTTTCACTAGAGATGGACGTTTTTGTCTTTAAATTAAATACAAGTCTAGATTAAATATATTTTAACGAGTAATGAATTATAATGACTCACTTTTTTGGTTCAACAAATAATACATTTGATATGATTGTGCGTATATATAATATAATATGTAATATACTAATATATATTACATAGAGATAACGAATCAATTAGTTTGAACTCGATTAAATCTTATTAGAAGTTCAATGTGCTCATTATATTACATTTTTAATAATCAAAAATATTCGAATAGTATATATTTTCCATTGAAAATTACAATGATAAATTTGAATCGATTAGAACATCTGTATTCAGGAGATTATTAGTTCATAATAAAAGCTATATAACATGATGAGATAACATGATTAACTTGAAAAGTTATAGATCTCATGTAATAATAATAAAAAAAAAAATACATACACAAAGAGAGAATAATAATATAACAAATTAAACTTCATCTCCAATTTCAAACAATTGTTTTTTCGGTAAATATTAATTATAGATTCTGAACGAAGTGATGAATGACAGAACAATGAAGTGTGTGTTTTTTTTTTGTGTCTATGAACAGCATAACTAGTCGAAATAATGCTCCAATTTTAAACTTAGGGGGTGGTTTCCGATTAAAAGTAAATATCCTTGATGCATTATAGAGGTCAAAAGTAAACATTTTCCAACAATTTTCAAAAAAATCGAGAAAAACAAAAAAAAAAAATGACAAAAAACGGGAATTTTTACGCAAAACCAATTTTCGACCAAATCGATTTTTTTTATATGGTTGTAATTCAAAAACTAATCACTGTAAATACTTGAAATTTTCACCAAATGTTTATATCAGTGTTATCTATATACAGTTAAATTTTCAATTAGTAAATCTTCAACTTTTTTGAGTTATTAATAGACCACTGAATTTTTCGATTTTTATGAGAATTTTTTTTTTGAAGTGTCGATAAAAAAAATTTGGATGAGCAAAAAAACTTGAAAATTTAATACAAGGTTCCTTATAAGTTGTTCTTATTGTAGCTAAAAAAAATTAAAAGTCATTAGTCACAATTTTTTTTTATAAGCGTTTATAGCTCAAATTTTTACGAAATCGCCAAAATCTGCAAGTAATTTTGAAGTTGAAAAATCATAAAAAAATTTGTGTTTATAACTAAGGATTAAAAATACAACACTATGTTTTTCATACATTTTCCTTCAAGTAGCTATAGAGAAAACTCGAAGCATCATTATAGCAAATATTTAAATTGCGTTTGAATTTTAAATTTTTACGATAAATAGCGTAATGATAACGATTTATCATCAAACGAGTTTTAAATATATGTTATTAGGTATTCAAAGTATTTCAAAGTCGTAGATAATTGAAAATTTCTCCAGTTATTTAGATTGGCATTTTCTTTACATGATTTAATTTTCAAAATATTTGACTTTTTTTGAGTTATTTATAGACAACTGAAATTTACAATTTTTCTGAACATTTTTTTTTGAAGTGTTTATACAATTTTTTTGGCCGAGTCAAAATACTTGAAAATTTAATACAAAGTTTCTCATAAGTTATTCTTATAGTGATTAAAAATTTATAAGAATACATAATATGCGCACAATTTTTTTTTATTAACATTTGAAGTTCAATTATTGACAAAAATTCGTCAAAATTGCATAAATATTTGCAAATTATTTCGTAGGTATAATTCATAACCATTTTTATATAAGTAGCTAAGAGTTGAAAATTTAATACCTAACCTAACGTTTATCATAAGTTTAGCTTATAATAATTATAAAATACCTAACTTAAATGTTGGTGTATTCAGGCCATTAAAACATAAACCACCTTTTTCACCAACCATTCGAAATGATATCATAGGCTGACAAATCATCTTCGTTAGAATCGTTTTTCGTATACAATTGTAACTATCATTGGATTCAAATTTAACACTCCTATAATATATTATAATAGTGATCCACACGGCACGTAATGTACAGCAGAGCGGTACCCACTTGCCCGCTTTTTATTATTGAATCTCTTATAAGATATACTAATTTTAAATGTTCTAAGCGGGATTCAGTTTGTGTTAAATTATAATTTTTATTATAATAAGTACATATTTAAAATGTTATGATATCTATTCAAATACCTAAGAATTTAAAATCAAAATCAAATTTAATACTTAATTATATTTGTTATTATAATAGATTTTTTTTTTTTTAATAATAGTAATAATATAAATTATAATACTATAATAGTACATTATAGTAACTTTGTCAATGTTTAAAACGATCATTGATAAAAAATGGGATAAGTAAGCATGATTATATTGACTACATTATAATGGTATACACATTGTATATTTGTATACGTTTGTTACATATTCGACACGTGTAGAGAAAAACATTTCGGGACAAGGGTATAATAAGTAGTCTCATATTTCCCACCTATTATTGTTATTAACTGAAAAAATACAAAATGATTTACTTGCTGCATTTGTTATTAGTAACGAGTATTATAATGATGGTTAAACAATAATGTCGAAATACACAGTTTTATATTGTATTATTATTGTTACCGACTTATCCGAAAGAAAAAAATAGGTACTAACAACAAATCAACTCTGACCTGTCTCATTATTATTTCGGTTTCTATTATTATCGCTATGTATATATGAATACAAGATGGAGTAAAATATGTTCAAAGTATAGCAGTTTATTTACCACAATAGGTACGCTATATTTTGTAAATTAAACATTTGCTTACGGGTTGTTGTAATGAAGAGAAATAAAAAACATAATATTACCTATATATGTAGAGCAGTTAGTGAATAGGTACCTATTTAAGTATCTAGAAGTATACAGTATACCTACCTAGCATTTTATAGCCAAGAGAGAGTGTAGTCGTGAGGATGTTTGTGTATAGAGTAACCCAGTAACCCATTATGACAATTATAAATATGGGCTTAATAATATACCTTCTGGATTTACATAAATGTGTGGTTAGTTTTTTCAAGTTTCAAATGATTTTTTTTTTATCACACGTTTTGAACAGTTTAAAAAATTAACTACCTAGTTAAGAGAAATTTATTTTGATACTGACGGAAGAAATATTATCATATATAATATCCATCTCACTATCTCAGTTGTGATACTATTTATGTACAAAATGATTGGTATGCTTGAAATATTATTTATTACGTACAAGAAATTCTTTTAGGAGTATGAAGGTACTTATAAAATAATATTTCCATCTATATATACCAAAAATAATATGACTTATAGCATTTTGATATTTTATGAAAATAATATGTAAAGCACCAACACAATACATTATTTTATACAAGCAAAAGTGTTTAGAAAAAAAGTGTAAATACTAAATATGTTTAGAAACTACCACCTGCGTCACATGTATTAAACGACCAATGACGTCATTTTAAATTTTGGGATCGATGTTGAAACTTTTAGTATCTACACTACTTTTACTGCAACCCTAACTATCAAGAATCTGTATATAATCATTACTTTACTGCTTTTTCAAGTGCGTATGTGTACCATACTGCGTCATAGCTATATGTAATCGGTACTATAATAATATGTTAACTGCATTATCACGATCAGTCTCCTTAAACTTTTGGACTTTTTAACCCGAGTCAAGCTCCTTCCGTGACCACTCTTAGGTCTCTGATATATCAGTGGCGTAATTACGGGGAGGGGGGGTGATTTTTGTGTCGTATCCTACAAGACCTTTTCTGGTTAACTACATTTATTTAATGATATTATTGGATATTTCGTAATTATTTGTTTCCGTGTCTCACGCGTACATGCAGCGTTAATTGCACTGAAAATAGATGCTTATGTTAAATACAATTTATCGAGGAGAGGCGAGGATTATAGGTAAAATGTAAAAATATTTCAACCCTACAAATACGACCGAATCACACCATTACATTATATACGTAGGTATGCGTCATAATATAATATTATAATCAATAAATCATAATGTTAATAACTAATAATGATAAATATTTTTGATACCGTTTTGAAAATGTTTTTTTAGTCGAAAGATACGATCGTAACGTTGTTATATTACACCGTAAACGACAGTCCGCCGCGGGTAGTGCGTGAACAATAATTCGACATGTCGAGAGCCAAAACTACGGTGTGCGACGAAAACCGGCCGACCGCCGAGTTTGACCGGTTTGAATTTCGGAACAGCCGGTTGATCGTCGGCTGTAAGTGTACGAGAAACGACGGGATGCAACACGAGTGCGAGCGATTGAAGTGCATGGCCGACCGGCCGCTGTGTCTAACATACCCGGCGCCAACTTGCCTACCCAGTCGGCCGTGCCCACCGCGGCCACAAGTGATTCTCCAGGACACCGGAGACCGCGACGAAAGCGGCGCCGAGTCACAGTCGTCGCATCGGGCGGTGAACGGCGGCACCAGCGGTGTCGGTGTCGGCGGAGGTGTTGACGGCGGCGGGGCTGTTGGCGGCGGCGGGGTTGTTGGTGGCGGCGGGGTTGTTGGCGGCGGCGGCGGCGGTACTGTTGGCGGGCGCTTGGCCGAACGAAACTCGCGTTACCGACCTTTTAACGCCCGTCGAATGCGAAAGTGGGCCGTAGATCAATACGACGATCGTCCCGCACTCAGAAAGTTTTTTCGACCGTGCCGGGTCCACTGTGTGAAAAAGCAAGCGACCGCAGACATCTGTGCAAATAAGACATCAAAATGACTTAGAAAAAGTATTGATTCCATTCGGTCCACCGCACATCAGACGGTTATAATGTATCATCATCATTCGTCTGTCCCACCCCGAATCGACCGCTTTTTTCATCCACGACTAAAATTATTTTAACTGCGTTTCTTATCGAATAGATATAGGTATAGAGGATCGCCCACAACACTTGCAGCAAATAAAAATTACCACACACGGATTTATAAATTTTGCTATGACAAATACGACAGATTATTAACTATAATCAATTAATAAATAATAATAATAATAATAACGATAATAGTAAAATGAGGATGTCTTTCAATTTAGTATTTTTATTTACAGGAATTGACTTTATATTAACTTTCATAAACGGGCTTAAGCCTTTAAAATTGACGTTGCCAGTCAAATAAAAAAGAGCGTGACTTGTAGTGGTTGATCAGGATAAATTTTAGGTGAGTAGATAATTTTTAAATATACATGTATTTAAACCGTAGGTAATCTGAGATTAAAATAAAAATCACGTAACAACAATCTACATAAAATCTCATATTTGGGGTTATTTGGGCTTTGGAGATTATACCTTTTCAGCTGATGGGTTTTGGATTGACACGTTTATTATTGTTGACTGAGCTCAGACACGTATGGAGGGGGGCACTGAGTATAAAAATTGTTGTATTATGCCTCTGAATTAAGATTAATAGAATTCTAATGAAACTGAACTTTGACTGTGTGATAAATTACGAAACTGTATTTACATTTGTATAGGTACAATAATGTAGAACAAATTAATATGATTATATATTTTTATAATGTTTTTTAATTATTATGATATTGAAATTAGTATAATTTTGCAAAAGAAAAATCTTAGAAAAAAATTTAAATTATTATTATTTTTAACAACTGCAGTGTTTTATATGTATATTGTATACATATTACATAATATTATATAGTATGTGTATAAATGTATAATAAATTATTACATAATTATTAATTCATATTTGTTTTGTTTTGTACAACATTACACAATAATATACAGTCTTCAAAATGTAGGGATACAATTTTTATAGTTAAAAGTTTAAGTTAAAGTTGAAAGGGGGCACACTAAGTTTATGGTGATCTGGGGTCCAATCGATCCTTAATTCAGGCTTGAATATGTGGAATAATCTTGTATACATGTGCCGTATATGTAATTGTAAAGTTTACAGTTCACCGACTATCAATTTGGCGACAAGTATAGGTAGTAGGTACAAGCATATACTTTTAGTATAAATCGACAAAAAATTAATAATATTCTTACACAGCTTAATAATATCGAAGTACATAAGTACAGTTTCATATAAAGCGTTTTAAATTAAATTCGTGACTTGAAAAAAGTAAATTATGTTGTAGGTTATTAAAACTGACCTAAATTACTAAATATATATGTACATATTAATATAATTATTAATATTATATTATATTTTAGACTAAAAGCTAATTAAAAAAAATTATTCAACAATTTTAATTTTATGGTTAAGTTATATTGTTAAAAGTAATAACATTTAGGTACTTTCAACTTTGAACTTATTCCGAAAACAACGTAGATAGTAGATTGTTTCATGTTTATAATGTTTCTATTACGTAATTTAATTATTATATAACTTTTTTAAATTTTACAACAATAAGTTATCTAAACAAACACAGACGTACTGTTCGTCATCTATTATATATTAATATATTTATAATATATAATTTATATGTATAATATCTATGTTTAACACTCATAGTTTGTTGTAGACAAATTAATATATGTTTTATACGAAAAAAAACCCGGTTTATTTGCTAGGGGAACGGAATGTTTTGTCTCATTATATTATATATTTCGTTAATTCATAAAACCACATACATCCAATAAAACACGGGAATAAACCACACATTTTTGTTAGTTAACCTCATTTAATAGATTAAAACCACCAAAACCACAAAACTTTTAAAATTGTTGTATCCAAAAACCACACACTTTTGATTTCGACCCCAAACTGGTCGATAGACAAAAATCGCATACTTTATAATGTATATATTATGTTTGATGTTATGTGTACTTTATAAGTTAAAATTTACTCAAATAAAAAAAATGTAAATACGAGTATTCAAATTAAAAAATATATACACCTACTATAAATTTTCTGTACCTAAAATTGTCAAGTAATAAACACTTACCCCCTTTATTACTATCGATAATTTTAAAATCTATTATACCTAATTAAAAATAATTGAATAAAAATGCGAAAAATCACTTACGTTTTAACACTTTTAACCATCATATTATATAGGTATACGCAAGACTGCAGTGGCGTAGCCAGCAGGTAGGCCTGGTAGGCCCGGGCCTACCCACTTTTCTCCAAAAATGAATGTTTTATATCATGTTTTTTATTTAATAAAAATATTAATTGA
>VUJU01000852.1:54556-78163 GCA_009835225.1 Aphis craccivora
TTATCTTGTAGGAACTAACGGGCGCATATAAACTCCGCCACAAGTACCTTTTTCTACTGTAAACTCCGCCAGAAAAAAAAAGCAGGTAAAATTGGGTTCATATAAACTCCGCCACTGAAAAAAATCAGGTAAAATTGCATTTATGTAAACTCCGCCAGTGAAGAAAATCAAATAGTAGTATAAAATCAATAGGATATACCTATTATTAAAAAAAAAATTATAATATAATATACCTAATATCATATCATATCGTTCACATTAAATATTTAAATCATAGTAAAAAAACAATCGTAATACGTAATAATCCAAAATCATATTTTTCATAATAATAATTAATAATTGCCAACATTAAATATACATAAATCATAATAAAAAAATAATAAATAAATAATCGTCCACATAATATAATAAAAAATAAATAATCATTTTATAAATGTTGTCATGCATGAAAACTATAATGATGTGATACAATTCGCAAATATTCTAAGTCTTGTATTTCTTTATTGGTATATACCTATTCATAGCATCCTGTAATACTATCAATTTTTTTTTGATTTCGAATTTTTTAGCTGATTTACTTGAGATATGCCATTTAGTTTAATATAAGTTTGGGTTTGAAATTCGGTAAGAACTTTGCTAAAAATGTGAACAATCGGATGACTTTAATAAAATGAATTTCTCAGATGACTATGAAAGGATTCACAGGCATTTGTTGTTCGATTTAAATAAATGCATTACAATTTTTGTTATTGTACCTCCATTTTATTTTACCAGACGCGTATTTTATATTTTTATTATACCTACTTATAATATATAGGTAATAATTATGTGTGTGTATATATATATATATATATATAATTTTTAAATACTACCAATAAATTGCCTCGTTGACCAGTAATTAATTTTATATTATTACTTTCTTGGGACATATTTTGTTCGGACATATACAATATCGGAAGTATCGGAAATATTGGAAATATACACAGAGACACGCAGACTACGAATGATTATGTTCGTCAAAGTATACGTCTTTACGTATACCTTACCTACTGCCGATACCATCATTGGAAATCCTGATTTCAGATAATATGAAGATAAAATTATTAATAATTTGAATTGTTTAACCTTGACAATATTTTATCAATTTTGACATACTATAGTATATCATCAGTCATCACAATAAATGTAAACGTATTTAATGTGAGAACTGAGAAGGCACGTGGCAATGTGAGCCACTGACCAGGTAAAAAAAAAAAACTGGCGGAATTTACATATACCCATTGGCCATTACAGGTAAGAAAAAAAAACTGGCGGAGTTTACCATAGACCTATTATTACCTTTTTATCTTGATCGATATTCTGGCGAAGTTTACAATCGCCCGAACTAACACTAACTGTGTATTTTTTACCTGCTAGATATAGATCTCGTGTAGGAACTTACATTCGCTATCCTTTAAACATGCTAGCATGACTATTGCAATATATGTTATAAATCGTATCTTATCTATTAGTTTAAAAAGCGTGCGGTTTTAACCACTATAAGTTTAGGATATTTTGTTGTCTAATCGACCATTTTCGGGTCAAAATTAAAAGTTTGCGGTTTTCGGATGCAACCATTTATTTGATATCACTATTTTTTAAATTTTATCGTAAAATAAAATAATTAATGTGATCACATTCATTTTAAAACTTGATTACAAACAAAATTGTTAAATACTAATGATTTACAAAAAAAAAAAACAAAAATCCAAAAATCATGTTTTTAAAATCTTACCTATCATTACTTTTTTTTAATTTTATACTTTATTCAAACCATAGCTATAAATATATATATATATATATCTATATATATATATCCATTTATTCTTTAGACCGTAGAGTAAATTTATAATAAAAAATAATACAAATTATAAAAAAATGCTATGAAAATATATTTTTATTTTACCTTTTTTCTCGTTTTTAACGTAACGATTGTGATTAAGTTCACAAATAATATGTGTTATTAATGTTATTGTATTATTATTCATTACCTGCTAATTTTTTTTTTTTTTTTTATCAATTTACCTGGTGCATGAACATATAGTTTATATACACAGGAAGTACCGGATTGAAATCTTATCATATGAATATTTTCCGTCTAATTAATTATATAACTAGTTATAGTCTTTATATACCTAACAGTATAACTGTATACGGTATTATATACGTCACACTTTGGGGGAAGGACCTTTTATATTAATATTTACAGACAATTGATATTATAATGATATTGACCACAAAATGATTCAGTTTTAAATTTTTACTCTGTAGAAATAGTACTGATATAATTCAGTGAATTTTAACATTATCTTTCTCCCGCCTACCATTAACAGTAAACAACGGATGTGCGTTTATATCTGTGGTTTTGACCTATTGTATAATATAAAAAACAATAAATACCCAAATACACTGCGTATTTTACGTTAATTGATCTACTTCTGTACAATTATTAGGTTTTAAATCATACATATAAAAAACAGAATTGTACATTTTAATTAGTGGGTATAAACCAGCCATTGATATCATTTAATAAATGTATTTATATTTTATCAAATCTATAGGTCATATAAATATCATTGTAAAAAAAAAACTATCTTTATACGTAATAAATATTACCATAATTTGTTACCGCACGTGCCAACATTCAATTTATTTTATAAGCTCTCAAAGTCTCAGTTATTATTGTACCTTTACACCTATTCCGTATTCGTATTATAATAAATAACACTTCAGAAAACTATTGAAAACATATTGAAGGAAAACATTTTCTTATTATTTGTAATTCATATTTTAATGAACAACATGCAAAAGGAGATGTTAACAATACACATAGGTACACGGAATAGGTACTTCTACAGTTATACACCGTTTACATCATTAATACTGATATACTTGAACATGATGAATATATTTTGACAAAACTACAAAAGATAGTCACTTAACAGAGGAGTGAGTACTTTATTATGAATACAGAATAGGTTATCGTATGAAAAATGAGTTAGCTAGATTATTTGGGGAATCATGAAATCATGAATCATTTTTATATTTTAGATTATTAATCGAAATATTCCACTTTTAGATATAATAAGTTGATACCGAAACAATAAATATCAAACATATACAAAATTATTTTAAGATAGTAAATAAAATAAATAAATATGAGATAAGTGCCATAAGTAACAAAATGCAAATAAAATGAACGTCATTTTCTGCTTACAATAATTAATATGTCTTCGGAAAACCATTTAATAACGAACAACTCATTATTATTATTTTAATTGAATATTGTAATAAGGTTGGAAAATAGTCGCAAAATTGTATTTCAAATTTAAATTATAGAGCTTCTTTTCTATTGTATTTTTGCTAACTGTAAAAATAATTTTGAACCACGAGGTTCCATTAAAAAATTATTACCTGGACGTTCAAATTAACGGTTACCAATAAAAATGTTGATAATTTATAATTCAAGGTCATTAGTAAGCTTTCAATCATCCCTTCGCTACACCAATGCTTTTAAATTTCTATTTGTTGGGTGTAAATTCAATAAAAATCACTATTTTCTTATCAATACACTTTTCATCCATCATGGGCGGATAAAGAGAGGGCGAATGGGGTGGTCGCCCCCCCCCCCCGTTCACCGTAACAAACTATAGTTTTTGACGTAATTACTTCAAGGGTAAATAGGGAAATCTTAAATTTTTTTTTATATCATACTTATGCTGGTAGTTGGTACTATGTTATCAGTTATATTTATTATTTGGTGATATTCTACTATCAAGATTTAAGGTATTCGTAACCAATATATTAATATAATACGTAATGTATTTTTTTTTTTAAGACTTTTTATTTTATTAAATAACCTACTTATAACAAAATTAATATTTTTAATTTAACCTATATCATGTGTGTCTGTTAAAAATCGCCCCTCCGTTATCTTGGTCTGGATCCGCTCCTGGTATCCATTATTATTGACAATAATTTTTATCCTACGAAAAATTTTATAAACTGAATAGGTAGTGAATATTTTTATACTCATTTCGTTACACCGGCGTTGTTTCTATTAAAACTTTATGTTTTTACTTAAAATTTTTTTATAAATGAAATTTCTAATTCAAATTTGTTTTATACATTTTATCTGTATTATTTGTAAGGTTGCAATCAATATATTAATTGTATTATTGAGATTCTTGACTAAAATGTTAAGATTGTATAGCTTTATAGCTATTAATAAAGTAATGTAGTTTTGGGTAGTATAGGTATGATAGTTTATCTACTAAAACACATCTGTTGTTAAAACATTTGTTTGTTTTAAATAGTATAATATGACAGCGAATTGGAATGTGAGTGAAGCGATCTATTTTTTAATGGACATTGATTATATTTACAAATTATTATAAATAATAATCAACAATAATGTATGACTACCTATATTAATACGAAGTATATTTTATTTTGATCTGCTAATTTATATTGACTATTGCGATTATTGTTCTATATTTTTACGAACAGTTCCCTATTTCCTTTCATTTCTTGATAAGTCTATGTTTTTTTAATTAGCAGCCCTTATAATTTTTAATAAATTGTGTGCTTTACAAATAAATATATATATTTTTTTTTTAAATATAATATGAGATCAAAATTATGGGATATAAAAAATATAAAACAATAAAATTTAAGAATATTTTGGTTAGAGACTTTTAGTTATTTTCTCATACCCAAATGTTTGAAAATAATACAAAAGTGTACCATTATTGTTTGTTCATTTATACGTCCTCCTCTTTATCGTTTATATTTGATATTTAGTACATATTATACTACTACGTTATATTTATAAGTTATAATATATCTTATCCTCGCAGAAAATGTAGAACAATAAAATTACTTCATTAGATTTACATTTGTTTAACAAAAATCTCAACATTCAACTATGCATTATAGATTTATCTTTATAGTAGAGGTACTATAATTTTATATAACTAAAATCTAAACGATGTTATATTAAACTAAAATTCATGTTATAATTCTAAATAAATTCTAATAAATTGTATAAAATTATTAATTAATAAAGAGAGTAAAATTTAATTGAAAAATGTCTTCATTAGAATGACAATAACAAATTTGTATTACTTAATTTTAATTTTATAATAATGCAATTTAGGTTTAGCTAAATACTCTTAGATAAAATAAATTATATTACATAATATGACGTAAGTATATAATTGATGAAAAAAAAAAAATTCTAAAAATTGATGAGGTGCTATTTGTAAAATTTGTTTGTTACACCTATACGTAAGTATCTACTGTACCGTGTAGAATTTAAATGTACTGCAATCGATAATCATATACTGTATATCAGGGTCCAGGAGTGGCCAAACGGTCGATCGCGGACAATTTCAAAGTCATCATGTTAGATTGTTAGAATTTATTTTTAGGGCTACGCGCCCTATATGTTTCTTAATAATTATAGTTATTCAATAATAAAAAAAATGTTCTATGGAAGTCGATCCTTAAAGGTGAAGTATATTTTTAGTAGATCGTGACCAGAAAAAATTTAGCCACCCCTGCTGTAAGTATATTGTCTTATGAATTATAAATAATTGTTAGGTTACCTGTGTAATATTATTATAATACCTATAAACTACCTATTAGTTGAATTAATGTTAGGTATTAGAGTAATTCCTAAAATGTCTCTAATTTCATACTATACATTAGTCATTAGTACATATTAATGTAATTTGAATACAAATAGTTTGGTATGTATCATAATAAATAATACTAGCTCTTTTTCTGTTGTCATTAAATTTTCGTGTAATTCTCTACTCTACTGTAATGTTTTATTTTTTAGTGTTGTACTGCAGACGATTTTAAGTCATGCGTCATTTTTGAATTTTCGATAAGTTTTCTTCTACCTAGTAATATTAATTTTATATCGAATATAAATATTTTAAATAATACTTAAATAAAGCGTTATTATAATGATTATTTCTCAAATATTCACTGTGAATGTCAATGGATGTCGACCAACAACTAACGACGTATCATTATAAAAATAATAACATGAAATGTTATATTGATTACAAGAAATCTAAGATTATTTTTTTTTTTATATATATACATATATAAGTAAAATATTTCGCCTTATCATAATTTTATCAATAATAATTATTCTTTATTTATTTAGGATATATTGACACAGATAATGTACACATTTTTGTGTCGTTGCTCTTTATTATAATAATTAGAGATTTCAAACTAAATAATACTAACCGTTGATGTAGTCACGACTCATTACATTTTGTCATTTTTATGTTAGATTTTTGCGTTAAATTACGAATAATTGAATTATAATACTATATATTATTTTCTTCGTTATTGTACGTATAAAAAAACGAAAACAGCATGAAATCATATTTTACACCATCGGATGATATTGACAAAATGAAAATGAAATGATACTTGTAGATTATGATGCGGACTGCAGAAATACGTACCGTCATTATAGTAGGTACCTACCTATAGTACAAAAAAAGATATAAGTAGGTATGTAACTAAAAAAAAAAAAAAAAGAAAATCTGTTGTTCAGCCAATGACTATTCTTCCAAATAGTTAATAATAAAGTTGGTTTAAAATAATATTTGGCGTACACACTATGTTCTTAATGTTGGTCGCCTTTCGATTTCCTAAGTGCTACGTGAGAATCGAAATGCAACACAATAGACTGGACGATGTGAGGTCAAAGTTTTTTATTTAGGTGCTAAATGATATTGAATAGGAATCAAACACTATATAATCGCTGTGGGACAATCGGGTTTATAATGAATTTTTGGTTAAACGTGTGTGTTGACCGGACACCCGTTGATAAGTGCGACTGCGTATTATTTTCTATATAACTATATAAGCGAATCTACCAGCTATTATATTGTCGATGGTCAACAATTGTAATAATAAAAACGTTTTTAAGAGTAGGTACACAAAACCGTTCTTGTCCCTTTGGAATTCGGATCGCAATTCTCGACAAAAGGACAAACCTGCATCTTTCTATATGTATATGTGCCACTACCGATTTATTATCAATTTAATCAAACCCTGCACCATTCAACCTCCCCTACGGCGGTCATCAAATCACACACTTGCCTTTTATAACCGCACATTTTACATAATTTAATACCGCACACATTTATTCTAATGTTAAAAAGGAAAATTTCAAAGGTCGATAGTACAAACCCGCACACATTTGATTCATAGTTAAAAATTAAACATATTTTATTGTTAAAAAAAAATAATTTAGTATATTAATTAAAAATAATTTTACTTAATATAATTAAATTTCAATAAATTGACATCCTAAATCCTAATGCTTTTAAATAATCAATTAAATTAAAAGATGAAAATTCCCGGCTTTAATAGTAATTAAAGGATATTACCTATACTTCTTTAGCAGCAATGCGAGCTTCAAGTTCAAAATCTAATAGTAGGGAAGAGAGAAGGCTGGAATACCTCATTGGCATAATTTAAACATAAATCTTTTAATGCTTCCACATTTTTTTTTTTATACATTTCTGTTGATATCAATGGTAAGAAACAAAAAACAAGTGCCAAGTGCGGTACTTACGTAATTTTTCTTACAATTTACAAATACCGTGAATGGTGTATAGTTGGTAAAAATGTTTCGGACCATAAGTGAAAGTTCCGTCTGCCAATATAAGTTCAACTTTGTGACATAAAAATTGGAGATTTTATTTTACACGTCACTATAATTATTTGAGCCGACTCGTTTACAAGTACAAATTTTTCACCATTTTTAGTGTGATGTCCGATTCCTTTATCTTATTAAGAGCATCTAATAGTGACACAGGGGCCAGGGGGTAGAAGTTTTCGTCTTTCACGATTCATAGACTGTCTCATAGCCCAAATATATTATCTACATTGACTACATTCACTGAAGACATACATAATACTTTCCTTATAATTTTTAATGATTTTCAATATGGTTGTAACCAGGACCTGATTTAGGCATTTTGTGGCCTTAAGCCCCTTGTCAACAGTAGCATATATAGCCCCCCTCCACAAATGAGTAAACAAAACAAATATATAATTATAAATTACTTATATATTTTAACAAACACAGTGTTGTTATACTTTTTTTTATCTCTACAGACTATAGATTTCTTGTGTCTATAATATACAAAATTAAACTTTTTTTTTTTTATTAACTGTAAAAACTACATTATTATACTTATAATAGAAATAAGCTATTTTATAATATTACTTTTCTTGCTTTTTTTAAAGCAGTCATTTATTATGTCATCAAAGTTTAAAGAAGATGTAAGATCACTTTCTATTGATGGTAAACCTAAATTATCAAATCTTTCTTGAGTTAGTTGTTAGTGTTGATCTTAATCTTGTTTTAATCCTCTTCAGTACAGAAAAAATCTAAAGTAGTATTCTAAAAAAAAATATGAGGTTCATAAAAATCCGAGTCCCCCTAATAACGGAGGCCATAGGCAATTGTCTATCCTGCCTAATGGTAAATATGGCCCTGGTTGTAACAATAATTGTGAATTACGTTTAACGGCACATCGAATTTCTTATAAATCTGAATCGATTTTACTGTTTTTGTGGTTGTGTTCATTTTTATTCCGTTTAATAAATACATTTCCATTTGCATTTTTCGTCACCGTAACGCTAACCTAGCCCTTTTAAATATGCTGCCCCTACCCCAAGAAAAAAAAATGTAGTTAGTAAATATTTATATGATTTTTTTTTAATTTCTTACAAAATTTGCCGCCCTAGGCGTAAATACGGCCCTGGTGTAATCCCGTAAGTTTTATTTTTATGATTTTGTGATGTTGATTATTAATTTATAATTAATGTGATTAATTGGTGTGTGATACCTCTGTACTAATGACATCATAATTTGTATGATTTTTAGAAATTTATATTTTGTCCTATACTTTTACATGTATTTATGTGTGAATGTGTGACTGGCATTACCCCGCTATATGGGTAATTTCGGTCATTTGCGTTAAAAAAAAATATATATATATATACATATACTACACTTAACTCTAAAATGTTGAAACTTATACACATAGTAACTAACAACTTGATAGTTCTAATGCAAGTATTAGTAAAGTATTTGGATTTTTAGTACTAAAGATACAAGAATTCCCGATTAAGTGGCCACCATTCCCCCATCCTCCCCTACTACTAAATTGGACTAGATATGTCATTTTAGATGTACAAATTTATAATAAATTTGTTATTGAAATATATTTTAACGATGCCCCTCTCCTAGAGTCGACTCGGCGTAAGTCGGCGAGTATTACAATATCGTGTTTTTTAATATATGTAGATATTATTGTTGTGGGTACACGCGTATGGGCAAAACACGCGTTTCGGTAGTTCGTTGTTTTCCGTGTCAGTGTGTTATTGATAGATACATAATAATATGTATTGTAATATTATTGTTATTTCGTCATAACAATAACCGTATACGGCATCACAATAATAGAGCACACAAACGCGTTTCAAACGGTCTCGGCCATTGATAAGAATATAAAAACGAACACCGTGTGGAGTGAGGACACCGAAACGATAACCCCCGGTGGCACCCCGCCTGAACTCTGACGTTAACTTCCAGTTTTCGCCTTTACTCGGGTGTAATCAGCTGCTGCCCGCCGTAGTAGTATATTGTAGTATATAATATAATATTCACTATCGAGCGATTCCGCGCGCCGTTCGGTACTATTACGGTGTGCGCCGCCCTCCGCGCACCGTTCCCGTTATTGCCAATAACGTACGATTCGTTTTTTTCGGTTACCGCTCTTCAGTTTTAAATTCTCCGTCGGTACTCACCGTACGACACATAATCGTATATCGTAATTCACACGTACACTTACGATTTTGTCGTTTCGGTGCTCGTCCCCCCACGTTGTATGGTTTTTTTTTTTTTTATATATATATTATATTATTTTATAATAGTATAATATATTTAAATAAATAATATACATTTTACATAGTACGTAAAAATGGGCTGCGTATCCAGCAAGAGAAAAACTGGTTCGAATTCACTTATGTTCAAAGTGAGTAAGGCGCTGTGATTTATTATAAATTATAATAATTTATAATATTTTTTTTTTTTTTTTTTAATGATATTTTATGAAAACTAATATGACTGTCGTACGAAAATAACTTACAGGTCACGAACGTAGATTACAGTGGTAATGAAATAAATCATGGTCAAATCGAAATCACTGACAACGATTTGTTAATGCATTATGCGAGTGAAAAATCGACTACATCGTGTGCACTGAGCACGATCCGACGCTATGGATATGAAGATTGTATGTTCTGCTTCGAAGCTGGCCGCTCGTTTCCCTATGGCGAAGGAATATTTGCATTTAGAAGTAACGATGCAGAAAATATCTTCAAAACTATCAAAGGAAAACTGCAGGTACATTGATCATTATTAGTATTTTTTAATAAAAAAACAATAATTTTTTTATTTTCTAATATTTCTATATGTTTTAGAACTAGACTATATTGTACATTTTAAAATAATGAAATTGTAAAACAGATGTATACCTTCACTATCCAAACATTTTAAAGGGTCTTACCAATTTACTTAGACATTTATAACACTCATACAACATAAATTAATTGAGAATACAAAATTTAAAATTAAATTATGAAAATAAATTATTCCTATTTAACTACAAAAATCAAATTATTCTTGGTTTGCATTAAATAACATACTATATATTAGCTCTAAAATAGGCACTAAGTAGATAAAAAAAAGTATAAAGTATAAATATAATCAAGTTATTGTACAAGAATTTTTTAAATAATAATCATATCAATTTTGTTTAATATAAACGTAAGTAGGTTTGTATTTTTCTCAATTTTCTACTTGGCAGTATTGTCAAACAAAAAAATTGTTATTATTAAGGTCTAGAGCTTACTATATTTATAAATTTATTCATAAAACACCTTTGAAATTTGACATTAAATAAAATAATTTTATGATTACTAATTAGGTATGCTTTAGATTTAAGATTGCTTATTTTGAAAATTTTTGTTTTAAGGTGCCTTCTGCTTGTATAATTTTGTCAATAATATTTCTGTCCCATAGAATCAACCAAATTCGATAATTGTTTTTAGTTAACAGAGAGAAATATTTTATAGCTAGCTCTTTTTTCAATAGTTTAATCACAATCTTATACTATGTCTGTATAAATTCACATAATAAGTATGAATAGTAGATTAGTGGAAAAATATTATTATTAACGAGTGACAACTAAAAATTAAAATATAATTTTCAAATTTTGTATAATCAGTAATTGGTCAACTAATTGGCATCAAACCATACATAAATTACATGTATATTTGTCAAAAAAATTACAATTGTAATTTATACATATTATACGAGTATGATAATAGAATATCTTTGATTTAGTGAATGCCAGTTTATTATCTGTTTGATTAAATGTTAACTATCATCCTACTTTTATACCGTGTGTTTATAAAAATTCATTAACGTTAGACCAATATTTAAATTGATAATTTGTATACCTTTTGATACCATTTGAGGAGTAAAATATTAATAGAGTTTATACTTTTATCTTGTTATTAATATGTTTAAAATTAAATGTATCATATTAGATATTTAAATGTAAAACGTAATTCATCATATAATAATAATAACTATATAAAGTAGAAACCGCTATTTACAAATAATATATGTACCCATGACAAATATAATTCACAATTGTTAAAATATACCATAACACCAAATGGCAATTATTATTATTATTTCTTATTATAAAGCATATTTAGTTAACAACAATAACTTTTGATTATAGAAACATTTTTATTTTAGATTTTAAATGACAAGAATATAGCTAAAGAAAGGGCTTCTGAAGTTTTTTTTTATGCTGGTCAACCACGCACAAACAGAAATGAACATGAAGACGTTTATGATGAAATCAGATTTAGTGGAATAAGAAGCTTCAATAGATCAAAGAAGAAGGAGGAATCTCCATACCTTGAGTTGGGTTCTATCAAATCATGTCCTACTTATGCAAATATTATACTGAAACCCATTGAAAATAATGAAGAATTGGTCTACTGTGGTAATTCTTATGTGACTCCTAAAGAAGAAGTTACTTATACTGAAGTTGAAATTGCCGTTTGCAAGACTAAAAAGAAGGAGTTGCCAGTTCCCTCTAAGACGGAAATTTCAGAGTATACAGTTATTGATTTTGAACGTACAAGACGCTTCAATAACAGAAGTTTGTATTTTCCTAGTTCAGGTGGTCGTACTTATAGAACTAGACATGATGTTGGAGCGATTACTCCTCCTTAATATTATCAGAACCTATTAGACTTGTTTGCCTACATGAAGTTTTTAATATTTGAATTGAACCATGAAATCAGCCTATTTAAGATATTTAATCATTGCCAATTTTTTTATTAAATATTATTTATTTAAATTAATTTTTATTTCATTATGTTTTATATTTTTACCATCCAATTATTAAATTTTATTTGTAGAAAAGATGCTTTCAAATTTTAGATTATAAATTTATATTCCTGTTATAAAAATCAAAATCTGCTATTTGAGTAATGCTTTTTTAATCTGTTTTTTCAGTTTTGGCTAATTTTAATTTTAATATATAAAAACATTTTCCTATAATAATCATAACTTTTAATTTTATATGTTTCAAAATGTAATTTACATATATATATATCATATATGTATATAAAATACCATTACCACCATCAATGGCAACAAAAATAGGGAACCATTACATGTTAGTAGGTGTGGGTATCTTAATAATTTCATACGTACTTTGATGAATTTGAGTTGTGGGTTATGGTGTAGAAAGGAGGTGCTCTCCTACATAAACGAGAAAACAACTAAATAATCCATTTATAAACAAAATTGTTTAGACTATTACTTTAGTGGCTTTACTGACCACTATACATTCCAAATATTTGTGATGTTTTTTATATCATTATTTTATAAGCATAAATAATTTATTAAAAATGTACTGAATCTCAAATTTTTAAAATAGGTTTGTGATAATTTATCTTAAAAAATATGTATGGTTCATTTTAATTATTTGGTATGATAATATTATGTTGTGTTTTATTATTTAAAATAGATATATTATTGCATTTAATTTTTAATATATTTTGTTTATATCCTATTAAGGTAGTTATTACTTTAGAAGTAAAATTGTACTGATCAATAGGTACTGATTGTACCTATCAAACACTCATTACTCATTAGTCATTACAAATAAATATAAAATATATTATAAGAAAAAATATAATGAATTACAAGTAATAATTACATTTATTTTTTGGTAAATTTATAACTACTAACAAAAAAAAAAATTGTATAATATATATACTTCTGTAATCATTCGTATAGCATTTGACTGTAAGTCTGTACATTAAGTTGTTGTTATATAGATATTAAACAAATAAAAAATTGTGTGCCAAAATTTATTAATGTTTAAGCAATAACATTAGATATATATTATATATGCATTCTTTATATTTAGTTATAAGAAGTTAATATTTATTAATAATTATTAATTACTACATGTTTATTAAAAATGTTAAGATCATTGTCAGCTATAAAAAATTTTAATAAAAATCTACAAATTAATAGACTATAGTACGTCAACAACTGACGTCTTATAAATATTTTGTTAATTAAAAGTACCTATTTTAAGTTATATGAATTACCTACAATTTCTTCAATACTTAGGGATCAAATAATAGTAAACAAAACTACAAGAGAAATAATTACTTATCAATGAATACCTACTGAATCTCAACGTTTAAAAATCTGCTGAAAGTAGACATATAATTGTACTTTGTTCATACAAATTATTTTTATAATTTAAACACATAATTACCAAATCGCTATAGGTATTAGTATTATACCGTATTTTATATTTGGTATTATTCGATGAGCTGTAAACGGGATATGCGGCCTATAAATTATAATACAATTGTTTTACACTTATTTGTTTTGAATCGTAGATGTGTGAAATTATAAAAGATAAAATTGTATATAATTTGTGTTCATTATACATTTATAATATTAAAACGTTGACAGGATGTGATGTGGGACGGAATGTAGCATTTTTAAGATCAAGCTACAAGCATTACAAATTTACAAATATAAAATTTAAGACCCTATTTACATCAATGGTCATTGATCGTTGTAAACTACAGATATATATATAATATATCTGTGTTGTAAACTTACTCTTATCATGACACCGATCATGCGTGTAGTAGTCGTATTATGACTATTATGTACACTATCGCGTATTTTACTCGATAGAAACAACCAATAACTACTACTGTTTGGTTTACCAATAGTACGATGGAAATAAACCGGTAACGCAGAAAAAAATCGGACTAATAGATTTCATTGATTCTGTGGTAGTTATATAATTATTTCTAATATAATATATAGTGGAGATCTTATTGTGTTATGTTCGTGGTGGAGATGACGTCACGGCGTGTTGCCTATCGATTGCCAATCGGACCCGCGAAACAGAAATACTACGATAGCTACGATACATTCGTCAAGCGTACCTATTTGGTTTAATTTTGTTATAAATAATAATTCTCAATATTAACCCAGAATATCGTTTCGCATAATTTATTGTTCATCACAAGCATAAAATAAACGTAAAATAATAATTATTAATTGTACAGATTAATCAAGTAGGTATATATAATAATAATTAATATGCCCGATGTGATAAGTCAAATTTTTACTGATTTGTTTTTTTTATTTTACTCACGTCTTGCTGCAACACGAACAATTTACGTTAACAAAACTATAATATTATATTAATTGTGTATTGTTAGCTTTTATAATAGTAGGCCTACTTCTACCATGGATTTTAATTCAGGAACATAATATTCTGTGTTCGTAAGTTGGTTGTTTTAGAGCCAGTTGTACGATCTCCGATTAAAGTTAACCGTAGTTCGTCGTAGTTTAATCGACCGAATTTGGCCGGTTAAAAATCCGTTATCAGCTGATAAGTCACTGATTTAATCATAGACTGTTGTACAACCAGGCCTTACGATATATTATGAACGTATGTGCACGGGAAAAACTTTTTCTCCCGCCTTGGGCTGAACACGAATTTACGGCGTAGCTTGTCGGTCAGAGAGACAGAGCATGGTGCGCTGACGTCATGTTTTCTTAATTTGTGAATACGAGTAAAGACGAGTGTCGAGTAAGTTATATTATCGCAGAGACGGAATACAAAACGATGTTAATGATATTATTAATAATATGCAATATTCTGTGGTTCTATAATCAAACATTTTAAAGTGTAGAATTACGATTTCAATATTATTTTATTTAGATTATCAAATCTATTTGCGTAGACGTCTACGCGTATGGACATTGATGATTACTATTAAACTCGTAAGCGGTCGTTGTGTATACGAATCGTATATTATAAACTAATACAACACTGTACCTCGTTATATCGTTTGCCTACCTCCTTAGATCATAATTATTATCATGCAATTGTTACATCTCTTCTATTTTCTCAATGTTAGTTTTTTAATAGAATATCGATCAGACGGTTCTATGCAGGTGTCACTGTGTCAGTGGGAACAGCCATATACCGCTATAGTCAGAGCCGACCAGAACTTTTGCTGGTCTTTTGCGGGTTGATTGATTCGACCGTTTTACTTACACTTATTTAGCCGCCAAGACATTCATACCTCTTTTATATACTTGTAAATGATTTAGGTAGTTTAGTACAATACAAATATTCGAGTTTTATAATAATATGTAAACGTAAAAAACGCAGTGTTTTGTTTTTGTTTAAGTCTTCTATATTATTATTGATGATGCACTAACTGGTACACTACTTTTTTCTACGTATGTAGTTATTAGTTAATTATATATATTTTTTTTAATAATAAATATTTTTAAGTATCATATTATGATAACCACGACCATAAACCATAGATAATAAAGATTCACGAATAAAACAAAATAATAATAATAAATAATCGAAAATAAAATTATAGTTAAAAATAAATTCAATAAAAATAGTTTTGTATTTTTTCAATCATTCTGTGTGTTGTAGGAACACGCTGTATACACCAGCACATATTTTATATAAAAAGGCTTATAAAATTCATAATATAACAAGTAACAATAATAATATTATTATTATTATTATTTATAAACTTATAATAGTATAAAATATAATATTATATCATTGTTATGGGCATACGACGACGCGCGACGTCGACATTTCGGGGAAAAAATAAATACCAACACTAAAAATAACTAAAAACCAATTATATCCTCATAGCTTCTTGAGATAGTAAATGATCGCCTACAATAGATTAATTTATAATTAACTAGATAACATTTTCATAAATAGCTTCTTAAGATACGGCGAATGATTATAAAATAAATAATTTTGTATTATTGTGTACAAGGTGCCACGGATTTATAGCCCTCCCCGCCTCACCATATCATCAGTCATGGGTATAGTAAATTCGCTTGTACAAATGAGGCTCAGCCTAATATAATAATATATTATGAGTGACGTAAAATTATCGTTGAACATCACCAGAAAATCTAAAATATGACGTCCTACTCGCGGGCTACTCGTAAAATTAAAGCGGTCTAATGCCGTATTTATAGCACGATTTTTTTTTTTTTGTTATTTACGCATTTTTATTTAATGACTATTATTTTAAATCCTGCTAATCTAACAATGCAAACCTATTGAAAGTTTTTAAAAACGAAACTAATACGGCAATACAGACCGAATCATTGATGAATTTGACCAAGTGTATAGTATGTGACCATACGTCCCGCTTTGGGCGGGACAGTATCGCTTTCGAGCCAAGTGTCCCGCTGTCCCCAAAGAACCTAAAAATGTCCCGCTTTAAAAAAAAAAGTCGACTTGTGATAGGTATATGGTAGGTTATTGATCACAAATCACAATCAAAAAAATCATTTCAAGAGTTCCATTTATACATAAAAACCAAACAGGCTATTTTAAAGCAGATTATATAATATGTGGATCCAAAAAATATAGAAATATATTATATATATAAATATGTTATTTTACGTAAAATTATATGTTTTCTTTTATTAAAATGTACAGGTGTCCCGTTTTGAAGAAAAAAAATTATGGTCACGTTAATGTATGTCATATTATTAGCTATTCGATATGATCAAGGAGGCGTAAATGATTAATTAGAATTTGAATCGTTTATTTTAAGAATTTTACTGATTTTCGTTCGAGTATAATACAGGCAATGTTATGGGGGTCTATTGAGAATGATACACTTCAAAAAATAATAAATGATTTTTATCTTGTTCTATGAAAATTGATTTTTAGATGTCTGTTGTAGGGCGATTAGGAAAAAAAAGTCATAGGTACAAACATTCTTCGCACCATCGCAATTCGCAATTAAACAAAATTTACTACCACTGAGTCTCACTGTTATATTGACTTCAAAGCGTGTGTTCAAAAAGTATCATAATATATTTTATGATTTTTAGCCATTTTTATTTAGCTGGTTACAAATTAGACACGTCATGTCAACGCGACAGACGAATTATAAACGAATGTAAATAAACGTAGGCAATTGCGGTATTTAAATTGTCCGTGTGTAGTGTAAAACCAGAAATACATTGGAATTATATGGGAAAAATATTGTTTAATTATAGCTGAAAATCGCAAACGAACGCGCGTCTTATTTATGTGTGTGAAATGTGAACACACTCCTATAAGCTACACGTTTAATTTTGAACGATCGCGATGTTTTAAAAACGCGGACGCGCGCGTTCGAATTGTCTAGTGGGTAATCCCCTTTAGTTATTAATTATAATATTTTGTGAAGACAATCTTTTAGCTACCTATTATAAATATACCTATACAATTACATTTACAATTATAATTTAATAATATTAGGTTTATGAAAAAAAAAGAAATTTCTTATTAAATCATAATTCATAATGTTATAAATTATAATATTATATTATTAAATAGTTAACTTTAAATAAAATGTAAAATAAGCAATATAGTGATAAATATATTATGGCAATGCTCATAGACCATAGTGAATATGCAATCGACTATGGATTTAATTACTAAGGTTTAACTTCGAGCAAACATTTTAAAGCCTCCTTCCTCATTATTATAAAGAAATATCCGAGAGATAGTAGCGTTTAACCAATTTCTAAAATTATTTTATACACGTTTTAATATTATTACGTATGTTTCATTATATTATTATATCTAGGTACATTATTTCATGGAGATTAATTAATTAGTAGGCAGGATAATAATTAGTTAGTACTAAGTATATATATATATATATACACACACATTAGTATTTAGAATAAAACTATCACAGAGTTCATAGCTTAAAAATATGTGTCCACATTTGATATTTGCAAAATACGCATAAATACTTCAAAGTTTTTATTAAAATATTAAACATTTTGAAAATTCAGTAAGTAATAACAAATCAAGTACCTTATACACATAGGTTCCCTTTCTAATAATTATGCAACATACCAACTGCTTAATAACCTAATATACAAGTTAATCTTATAATCATATAATTTTTTTATTTTATACCTATAGAGTTTATATATTTGTTTTGTTAAATTTGAATACTAAAGTTGGAATTGTGATCTTATTTCTAACTCATAAAAATGGTTAACATTAAACTACTAATTAAATTAAATTATTATTATTCATCTTATGTTTTTTTTTAAAAACTAATATGCAACATTTAACTTACCTATCAAGAAATTACTATTATCAAATGACCAATCATAATCCTATCATAACCTATCAATCTATTTGAAATAATTATTTAAAAACAATGAAATAAGATTAAAACAAAGGAAACAACACACAATATAAAATTTTATAATTACATTTAATGTGTATAAAAATACATTCAATAAAAATAAGTCATTTTCAGACTATTAATTGAGAAAATAAAAAAGTAGGAATCAATATAATATGTTGTCAAACATTTTTATACTAAAGCTAAAAAGTAAATATTCCTTAACTCTATGTTACAAGTATGTAATTAATAGGTTACATAATAGATAATAGTAAATTATTTTGTTATAATTCAATGACAAACATATTAAACATTATTGTTATTTTAAATTTGGTGCAGCATAAGTAAAATTATTTTAAATCAATCTACAATAAATCACAGTCTTATTCGCACTTATTTCACTATCAATATATTATGGAACAGTTTCAGTTTTAGTAGCAACAGGCCATTAAAATGGAACTTTGGAAATCAATTTAGACATTGCATTTTTAATGGAAACAAAATGACGCTTAAATTCTAAGCCACAGCCTCTCGAAAGTCTGAAGTCAATCAGAGTTTGATCATTCATTGGAATTACATTAGATTTAAACACTAAGCGCTGATCTGTAGTAGTAATTGTAACCTGTAACACAGTACAATATTTAAAATGATTACTTGTTTATAATAATATGTTAACTATCAATTTTGGTTTATGTGATATATTTTTTTTTAGTCTAGAAACTTATATAACAATTAATACCTTAGAACAGCGTTCCTCAAACCGTGGGTCACAAGTCAATTTTTAAGGGGTCGCAAAAAGATTTTTTAATTATACAGATTTTAAGAAATTTATGTTTTTTTAAAAACTGTATCGATTAAAGAACTATAGAAGTACAGGGGGTCACCATAGATTTTTTGAAGAAAATTTTGGTCGCTGTCCTAATACCATTGAGAACCACTGCCTTAGAATGTTAACCTCTATCAATTGTTTTTATTCTTTTTTTTATTTTTCTTAAAAATTTTTTAATATAAAATGACCTGATCACTTACATTCTTATTTTTTTATACATATACCTAAAAGTGATGTGTTGAACTATTTTTACTGAAGAAGCAAAGTTTGAATGTACCCATGATTTACAATTTTCCATTACACAATTCCGTACAAAATTAATTTGTGACGTTGCTGAATGTATTTTAAAAAATAATTTTAGAAATAGAAAGGTTTGAAATATATTTAAATAAAAGTAAATCTACTTTAAGAGAGGCATACATGGATTCAAATGATGAACTTGGATAGTGATTGAAGAAATGTTTTACCTTTCTTTATATTGTATGAAGTAAATGAGATATTCACTGAAGTTATAAGTGTTTGTTCTAATTTTTAAATATCTGTTTTATCAGGTGTACATTGACTAATTTTTATCGACTTATTTTATTTTAATAAAAAATTAATATCATAATTACATATTTATTTACTGTAACTGACAACATTGAAGCAATTTTTATATGGAATCGTTTGTCATCCAAATAAACTTCTACCCATATTTTATTTGAATGAACCTGTCCACTAAAACTGCTCTCTTTTTTTTCATGTTATACCTTTCGCATATTCTTAAATACACATGGACTCATAGATAACAATATTGTGACTCAATTTGTATGTACGTCCATGTACATTACAGAACAATAGAACATTCAACATGTTTATACATTTTATGTGTTATAGTAGTAGTTATATTTAAACTAACATAAATTATTAATTATAAAAATTTCCTTATTTGTTAAACTTTAAATAAAATAAATATTATGCTATTAATGTAATATTAAAATATTAGATATTATAAAACTATATCTCTGATCTCTCTAGTCTTAGCAAAATAGTACACATATAATTATTTATCACCCACCCATATGATATTAAGAAGATGTCATACCCGCATGACAATTGTGTTGTTTCAGTCTTACACACGTAAAACATAGACAAAACGAGTTTACGCAGTCTGAGTAGAACTCGTTCAATTTTGGTTCTAGAGTACCTATATAAAAATTTAATTGTGATAAGATATCTGAGGGCATGACACTGAGTAATTTCCATTATTCCCCCTATAAGGTTAAAGGTTCATTATATAGTTAAGAAATAGCAAAAATGTTAAAATTTGTAAATAACCCTTAAATTTTCAAAATTCAAATTAAAAAAACGCAAAGTCTTTCCCTAAGAAATATTGTCACAATTTAATTTTTTAATAGGTACCATTTACTCTTGAACCAAAATTGAGCGAGTTTTACGCACTCTGCATAAACTCGTTTTGACAATGTTGTAAGTGTGTAAGATAACACGTATGGGTATGATGTTTTCTAAATAATAATTACCAGTCTATTTATATTTGTCATATATTTCTATCTCTAATGGGACCATAATAACCAAGACAGCTTGACCAAATATAGCAACTGTTTATCTGTTTCATTTAGAAACAAAATAAAGCAATTTCTTCACTATTATTCTCTTAGCAATATAATAAACTGTAATTATTCCTAAATTTACTCATACTTAGTTAATTTAATGATTCTCTCTACATTGAATAATTTATATGATGCAAATAACTATTTCCATAGAATATAATATTTTTGACATACATATTTTCCCCCCTTTTTCATCCTCTATTTATTCCTCTTATTCATCTCATGGACTACAGCATACCTACCATACCAAACACAAAATATAAAAATAATGCAATGGAATTTTAATAATTAGCTAATAATTAATATCAAGTAATTACACTCATAATAACAGTACTTACCAAACTAGGTGAGTTCATTTTCCATGTATATCCCAAATCATCGAGGAACAATGATAAGTTGGTTAATGCCTCTTCCGACGACAAAGAGACAAGAAATCTAGTCATTCTTTTGACTAATTTCTGCATAGAATTCTGAAAATATAACAGTTTAATATAACCTATAACATAATACAAATAGTTCCCAATTACATTTGGTGGCGGAGTAGAAGTGGACTGTGATGTAAGTTGCGAAGAAAGCAGAAGATCATCAACCTGTGTTGGCTGAGAAAATGAGTGTATTTCAGTATCACTTGATGAAATGGATGAATCAAACAGATTAGCTGTAAGAGCTGGCTGAGAATAACATTGACGACCATCATCCAAATCTCGGTCAGACCGAACTTTTTTGTTACCTAAATAAACATTATAATCTTGAGTTAAACTATAGCTAATGAAATATAGTAGAACCTATTTAATATGTTGCCTTTGAGACTGGAGGTGTGGGGTATGGATGGAATGTGAAAAAGGTAGAATTATCAGAATATACAGAAACATATAAGATAAATAATAAACTGGTAATACATTTTATAAATGTGTCTAGTTATATATTATAAATTGGAAAATCCAAATGCTTTATTAAAGAATTTATATCGATAATACTATGGTAGGATTAACTGGAGTGGCGGACAAGAGAGGTTCTACTGTATTTTAAAATTGTATTGAATATTATTAAGTATTGTTTAAATGTCTAACTGTGTATTAAATTTTGTTAGTTATGATTATATGGATTAAGTAAACTTTACCAGAAGTTTCTGACTTTTTGAACCAATGATGTGATTGAATCTGTAATATATCATATCTTTTAGATGGTGTTGGTGTCAATATCTTTCTTACAAGAGACAAGGCTGAAGTATCTAATTTAGACCATGGTGAATGATTAGCATAGTCAGTAGTTTTCCACAATTTATAATCGTTATCATTATCAGACGGCATATTCCAAGGTAACTCTAAGCAAATACAAAAAATGTTAAATTGAATAAATTATAATTTTTCCTAGAATTTATTTTGTCATTAATTTAATTTCAGTAACTTTCTAGTATCTAATTTTAAAAGTAATTTATATTAGGTATGCATAATTATTAATTTGTATTTAGTGCAATATACAAAATAAAATACAAATTTATAAATATTTAATTTTTAAATACATAAATACTAGATAGTATTTAAACATGCAGAAGTTTTATTAAAATGTTAAAAGCATTTTGTTTTTGTAGTGCTATAATTATAAAGTAACAAACAAAAATATGAATGGTTGCTTAAATGTAAGAAAACAATTATATAATACAAAACTAACTTTAATTTTTTAACTTAAAATTATAATACTGAAGATGACTGATGCAGTATCAAATGTCAATAACTTTGGTACCAAAGCCTTAGAATATTTCTTAAAAATTACATCTACAGCTAGAGTACCAAAGAGATCGACTCTGACATTAATTTTTTGTATAATACAATAACTTACAAGTAAATTATAATATTTAAGTTCAATGTGTAATATAAGCGATTTAATTGAAAATAATTACCCCCAGCAAGCATTGAAACCAGTATAATACCACATGACCAAATATCAGAAGGTTCTGCTTGATAAGGTACAGATGAAAGAACTTCTGGAGCTAAATAAGGCCAAGTTCCACAATTTTTATCCAGTTTACGCCGCTATTAAAAATTATTATAAAATATAAGATAGTTATCTCTAGAGATATTTAAATTTAATGAAATTACCTATTACTACTTAAATATAAACTACTTATTAATTAATACATTTTTCTAATTTTTCCTGATTGGATATCAAATGCCTGTACAAATACCGCATTGATACTCATTATAGTATTTTAACAAAAAAATACTAAGTTAAAATCACAAT